>VZUI01057066.1:0-19715 GCA_013401135.1 Cettia cetti | reverse complement strand
TTTTATTTTTATTTTTATTTTTATTTTTATTTTTATTTTTATTTTTATTTTTATTTTTATTTTTATTTTTATTTTTAGTTATTATTTTAATTTTTTTATTATTTTTACTTTTATTTTTACTTTTATTTTTACTTTTACTTTTTTTTTTCCATTTTTATTTGAGGAGACTTCATCTTAGGTACCTTGGGTGAATCCAGCCTCTTTTTCCACTGACAAAGCACAACATTTTCAGTTTAAATCATGCCAAGAGTAAGCCCTAACCTTCTTACTCTCCTACAAAGAAGAGACATCTGTTTCAGTTGGAACATAGCTGAAGTGAGTGTATGAGGAAGTTACATTAGATCACTTCTGTCTTCCTAATTTTAAATGACACCAGTATTTGAACCATACTTTATTAAATATTCCTGAGCATGTTCTATCTTTACAGCCCACTTTCATCAAGACATTCAGGGAAATTTGTGTGAAAATCTATCTCTTTGAATACATAATGTACAATTGCTAATCATGCAGTAATCTCATGTATTGGTTTTCCATTATTCCTTAGAGGGAAAGAAAAGTAATTCTAACAGTTTCATTGGTTTGATAAACATTTTAGCTAAAGTTATGCTCTGACTACTGTAAAAGAAATTTAATTCACACTAAAACCCCAATTTTATCCCATTCAACTCTGGTTAAAAATATGCTTCAATGATATATCAGTGTGCTTGCTTTAGTAGGAAAATTACTCTTTAGTGGTTTGTAGGAAACTGGGAAACTGCTTTTCCAAACCTGAGCTTTTCTTTTTTTTTTTTTTTTGGAATTATATGGAGGAAAACAATGTTCAGAGGAAGTGGTGGTAAAACAGTGAGAATTTAGCCAAGGCAGGCTAAATTCTAACTGCAGGTAGAACTAAGATTTTGTAATATTATCCCCAAATTAACATTGTCTGTGTTAACATTGGAAGCAGGGGAAATACAACTTCGTACTGATAAGTGTAAGCATTTATTTAATGTGGAGTTTTATTTTCAGAAGTGTTGGGAAAAATGATAATAAGGAAGAATAAGGGACAGTAGATGGAAAATGAAAAAAAAATGTTTGCTTTTGAAAGTTGAAAAACATCAAGCATTTCTCTATACCATGAAATTAAATTAAAATTTGAATTAATGGTTTAAAACTGTGGGTGGCCCTTACTGATGTATTTACTAAAAAATAAAAAGGAAATTAGTGTTTGAAAATTCTTAAGTCACTGTGTAAAAAAAAGAAATAATTTATTTTTGATAGAGAGTTCGCCTATTGTATACATTAACATCTTAAAGCAAATTCTCCTATTCATGAGTTGTTGCCTTGAGCTGGGTTTAGGTTGGTAATGTGATTGCTGGGAAGGTATAAATGAAAGCATGTGCCTGTAGCTGAGTCAGACTCTGAACTAATTTGGAGTAAGAGCTAAGGCAAGTGTGGCTGCACTGTTTGACCTTCATCAAAGGTGTCTTCTCATGAAGACAGGACTTTGAAATTTGCTCACTTTTCCTCTTTTCCTTAGTCATACTCTGGCAATCAGATGGGATGACACAGGTTTTGCTACAGTAGCCTTACATTGCCTGAGGACATTTTCAACCTAAGTTATCCAGCTTTAAAAGAGCTCTGCATTAATGGCATGAAAAAAAGCCAGCAATGGTCGTAGGGCTAGAATTCTGTCCTTGTGGTTTGTTGTCACTTCTGTAGCACGTGGCATTGTACATCAGAGGATGCTACACTTCCTCAAATGATGTAAATCAGTGGGGCTTTAGCAAGGACAATTATCCATATACATTTAGAATCTCTAAAGACCTAGATGACAATTTGCAAAGTTAATATTGGGTTTCTCTTTTCCTAAACCATAGACAAGCAAATATTTTGTAATGTAGATGAAAATTTTGAGCATTTTAAATTATAAAAATGAAGTGTCTTAAACTTCTCTTGAAACAGAAGATATAACTGCTCTTTTCTCGCAGATTTTCTGTGGTAAGTAGAACTTCTAACAAGCTGAAACACTAGTTACAGCCTTTTTGATATCATTAACATTGACATAAACATTATTCAAAATGACAATTAAAACTTGAAAGACACAGAGGTTTAGTAAGTTTATGTGGTTTTGTTTTAATTTATGTTTTTACTTCATTCTTGCCAAGAATAGATACCTAACAGGAAAATACCAGTGTTTATGTACAAGTACATTGTCATTGCCTCTGGAACACATGGATTTCCCAAGGTATCCTTCAGTTTCAACACTCACTGGTTATGCAGGTATGTATATATTCAACAGCACCTCCCACAACCACCATAAATGTATTTCAACATATTTGTATGTCTTTATACCTGTTCTGTTAATAGCAAAGTATCAGTGTCTTGCTCTAAGGACATATTTGCATTATAGAAGCAATGTACTAATTTCAAGGTCTATGTTAAAGCCAAATCACTCAGGAAATGAAACTTTTCAGTTCTATTTGGACTCATCATTCTAGAAACCTGCAACATCTCCTGATCAGTCATTCAGTAACAGTAGAATGGCGAGGTGAGGAAGAGCTGGAATATAAGAGGAGTCCTTTGTAATTAATTGACTTCTATTTTTTATCTTGCTGTGTTTTATTTCTTTTTCTCCCTCAAGCAGCAATAGAGTGAAGTGTTAGAAGTACAAGTCTGAGGAAAAGGTATTGGCTTTTGTTTGAGTTGAGGGTCACTTTAAGTTATCTTTTCATCTATCTTCTACTTCATAACTGATCTTTTCCTTAATGTCTTCTCTTGTGCAAGACTTAGAGATGGAGGGGAAGAGAGAGTGGGATTTCTAAGCATTTTTCAATGCACATCAAGTAAAATTTCCTTGATATCATCAGACAGCTTAAGCATTAAAAAACCCTGTTCAAAAGGGAAAAAAAAATGAACACATTTACAAAATTCAGGATCACATCAATGGTAAATGTTTTGGAACTCATTTCTAAGCAAAAACATTTGGGGTTCTTGTGCCTGGAGGCTTCCTTAAGTCAAGACACATACAACGAGAAGTCTTGGATACCTGCCCAGGCAGACTTGCCAAAGTCATCTCTGGCAGTCCTTACAGTGGAGATTATAGTTAAATGTGATCTGATTCACATTACTTTCTATTTTCCAGTTCTGACAGATGGAAACAGATACCAAAGAGGAGTCCAAATCTCTCCACATGTTGATCCATCTCACTCATCATGCTCTATATACTGCGTTCAAAGCAGAGAGCTATTGCGCAGACATTTCGAGAAACCTTTCATGCTAGGAAGGAAATAAAATCAAGTACACACAAGCAGATACTGGCAGGGATCTGTGCTCTGTTCCTAAACCAGGGAAAAAGACAAGATGTAGATCTACAGCACCTGACTTTTTAGTACGACTTATTCAGACCAAGTTGAATGAAAGTTAGGTTGATGCCATGAGCCCTTTGGTCAGGTATGGCCTTTGGTGTAGCCATGTCTACCAGGGACCTTGAAATGCTGTGCTGTTGTAAAGAAAGCTGAGTTGCCTGAATGTTGCTCCAGCATTTTTTACACAGGGACCATGGGCAAACAGATGGAGCCAGAGCTCCAGTACTGCTAGGCACTACAAGACAAAGTAGGATGAATGGGGCTTGAAATTCAGGACACTTTCCAATATGATACTTGTATTCATACTGCTTTTTGGATTTTGTATTTCATTCTGATCCTAAATGAAACATTGCTAAGGCTTGTTAGGGTCTAAGAAGATAAAGCAGAAAAAGAAGCAGTGGCATGACAAAGCTTTTTTTCTGGAGTAGTTCTGCTAATAAGAAGCATGAAAACACCAGGTCTCTGAAAATCGAGAAGCCAAAAATAACACGGGTGTCAAGACTAGAAATATTTTTTTATGTTGATTTATTAAGAAGATAAAACTTATGTTTATTCTAGGCTGACTTCCCGTATTATTTGTTCTACCCACTGAGAAAGAGATAAACATCTCAGAGATTCTGGGTTTGGACAAGTTTCATGAAAACCTAAGCATGGAGGAAGGATTCAAGGGAAGGTCTTGTTGAAGAAAAGGCTGAATCCTGAGCTCAGCCTTATTTGGCCACCTGTCAGCCCGGGTGCAGGTACAGGCTGGCAAACACTGCACCTACAGTTATGCACCAGCAAGGCATATGCTGCCCATTTGCAGCTGATGGCTTTCATCAGGGAGAGATATCTGGAGTTTAAGTACAGGGTTTGGTGGCAAGGTATTAGAGACATCTCAAGGAATCGTGACAGGTAACAGGGCACACAAATCTGTGAAAGGGGATTTCACTGCCTCTGTTGCTGGAGGAAGAACTTACTGAATTTAAATGCAAAAGCATACACCGCTGAAAAACCTGCTATGTGGAGGGAAAGGCTCTTTCCACTCTTAGAAAATCAATTTTCTCTCAATAACTGGATGCAATTCATTAGAAGGGACAGTTTGAACTACTTAAAAGTAGCGTACACTCTTTAAAAATATATTCCGTAAATGCTGTTCTTTTTACTTTGGAACACAAAAAGAAAGGCAGAAATATATTTGAATATGAGGATGGTATTATCCATGATAAGAATTTTAATAACACTCCCTTGAAACTCTCAGGAATTGCTTTTCGATCAGGGATGAGAAATTCAGAAATAAGGGAGGGGCTGAAAAATATTTTGTTCACAAACAATGCTGTCTAATAGCGGCAGTAGTAATCATGTTAAGTGTTTCAAATCCAGAGACTTGAGAGAACTGTGTAACACAAGAGAGCTTTTCAGCCTGTGAATCAGGCAGAGGATGATGTGACCAAGAAAGATTAGAATCAGTATATCAAAGACAGCAAAACCTGGCTGGAGAGATCTGGGTTGTTTAATCAACTGGCATCAAATTTTCAAAACCAGCCCAAAGTGATAGGAATGGAGATAAGAGAGGATTTACAGCTTGTGATTGTTGTCTTCTAATATGACTGAGCACCAGCAGTGTGAATATAAACAGATACACAGTAATATATTCATGCATAGGACTTCCTTGTTGCATAGAGTGTGCTCAGAAAGGACAACTGAAATCAAACTTCATAAAAATTCAAACTGAAACTGAGGACCTCAACTGAAAAATTGTGGAATTTTATTTGATTACTTGATTTCATATATTTTGGTTGCAGGATTGAAATAATGAAATAGTTTCACATCAGGATGAAATTTATACCTGAGGAGGTTTAAAAGTCATCCGGGATCTCCCAGATAAATTGGAAAATTATTTTAAAATCTTTTTAGATGCTCCTTCTCTTTTGTTTGAAAATTTTATAGTAATTAAGATGTTGTCTTGAAGTTGGAAAAAACCTCCACATTCCATTAAACAGAGTAAAAAAAAACACCTCGGATATTTTGTCCTCTTTCTTATTTTCTTAACCATAACTACTCAGTCTTTTGACTGTAAATGATGAACATTTCAATTTCTGCCAAATTGCATTTTTTACCAGTTAATCCACTTAGGGGAATCAAGACACTTGGGTGTATCAAAACAGAGTTGCCCTGTCAGATTAACCCATTACTCTTGGGTTATGATGATGTTACTAAAATTTTGTCTATTCTTAACCATATGTCTTATGATTTATGTCTCTCCACAAAACTTTTTGCAGTAGGAGATATATGAAAGACTAATGTTTCATTTGTGGCTAATACAAAAATAAATAATGCAGCTAAGAGAATGGAAATATATGCAAATTCCATGCAATTACTGAATACTGCACTGTTCAATTAAAAAAAAAAAAAGAAGTTGAAGATTTAAGTTATGGGAAACTCTTCATACAGAAGAGTTGTAATAAAAAGAAGATAAAGATTTTTAAAATCATGCACAAAATACAAGGCCAGATATTTGATGCCATTTTTAGTTATAACAGAAGGAAATTATTCTTCACATTGATTTAACAAGGCAATGCTGGAGGGGGAGCACAGTATGCCCAGTCATAGAGTCATTGACTGCACTAAAATATACCAAATATAATTTTGCCATATCAATGTGGTTAAGTGTAATTTTTTAAAAAAATTATCCAAAATAGAATATAGAAATAAAGAAAATAAGTTTTAAGGAAAGATTTATATGCTCAGATCTTTCAGAAGAATTCGTTTAGAACAGTGTAATTTCTCCAGTAGAAGCAAAGCCATGCACTGCACCAGTGGTGTGAGTGATAATAACTGACAGATGTAAAGCCACTGATCTTAAAATTTGAAACAGATAATTACCCAAAGATGTAAATGTCATACCTATTCCTTAAATCAGTAGGCATGGTAAAAAATTTGAAAATTGCCTTTTTGTCATAAAACTGTATTTAAAACGGAGTCCAAAGTGTTTTTTATAGCAAGAGCATGTATACATGCAATTGAGTCTGAAAGACAACAAAACTAAGGTGGATAGTGACCTTTCTGGACTCTAAGGAAATTCAGAGCTGTTCATACTTTTTAAAATATGTTTGACAGCTGCTGTTCAGTTCTTGCTCATAATTTTTGAGACGCTAAGAAACATGATTTTGAAAAGATACAGTAATATACTGTTAGTAGTAAATAGGGACAATGTACTAATTTTCATAGACTGACTGTTTAATTGATCAAGTAAAGGCTTAAAGAGATCAAATTTAAACTGAACCTTGAAAAACTTCGAACCTAAACAATTTTTTTTCTTTTGCCTCGTTGTAAGTGATGGCAGCTTTTAACACTGATTTTTTAATATTGTTCTTGCTCAAGACTTTAAAAATTGTTTCAAAATGCAGAATTAAAATGAGCAAGCAGTAGAGGTGAGGGTCAACCAGCCCCAACTGACCCTTCAACTATCTTTAGAGAACTAAATACAAAGAGCAACTCTTAAACAGATAAAGGTCAACACTTAAAAACCTTGATCTTCAAGTTTTTCCCAATTTGTTTCCAAGTCACCATGTGCTAAACTTTGCCTTGATATTGCTTCACTTATACTGATGTTGGGGCAGAGTTAATTTTTCTTCACAGGGTCTAGTATGAGGCTAAGTTTTGGATTTGTGGTGAACACGGGGTTGATAATCTAGAGACGTTTTTGTTATTGCTGAACAGAACTTGCATAGAGCCAGGGCATTTTCTGCTTTTCATATGGCCATGCAGGCAAGGAAGTTGGGGGTGCATGGAAGTCTGCGAGGAGACACAGCCAGGACAGATGACCTCAACTGACCAAAGTGATATCACAGACCATATGGCATCATGCTCAGCATGTAAAATGAAGGAGAAAAGGAGGAAGGTGTAGACATTTGGAGTGATGGCATTTGTCTTCCCCAGTCACCATTATAGGTGATGGGTCCCTGCTCTTCCGGAGATGGCTGAACACCTGCCTGACCTTGGGAAGGAGTAAATCTATTCCTTGTTTTACTGGGGTTGTGTGCATAGTTTTTGCATTCCCTATTGAATTGCCTTTGTCTCAACCCAGGAGTTTTCTAGCTTTTGCCCTTCCAATTCTCTCCTTGATCCTATTGGTGAGGGAGTGAGCAGGCAGCTGCATGGGGCTTGGTGTCTGGCTGGGGTTAAACCACAATAGTCTTTATCAGTTATTGCATAACATGTGTTGAGATATCAGATTCAATCATGTGAAGTACTGAAATCATGTGTTCAGGTTTTACAGAGCTGATAAGCCCCTCTCTGTTGTTCATAGAGCTGCATTATTTTTTATTACCAAATTTTGACAATATTTCTGGGTATCTGGTTTGCTGGTACTTTGAAGTTAAATAATTAAAACTTATCTAGTATAAGGAGACAGGCTGGACTATCTTCTGGATTCTGAGAATTTGTTCACTGAATTGCCTGATGTAAATTAGTGTAAACAAGTGGCTGAAAAGCAGCTCTTGGCCTCATTCCGCCATTGTTACCTCCTAATACATCTAAGAGCAATATCTGCCCTAAACACACTTTTTGAAGAAGACCTAATTATTTTGTCCTGTATCAGGAAGGCATCTAAATCAAGGAACTTCCATGGCCAGAAAGCTGAGAAATCCACAAACCAATCAAAACACCTGGCACTGTTATCAAGTGTGTGCTTTTTCAACAGCCAGTACACTGCAGAAAATGGAAAAGAAAAGCCCCACTGTTTTTTCACAAGTGAGTTTAAGATTCTGCATTGTACTGCAGGATGTTGATTTCTAGGTATTTAGGCAGTAGCTTAGTAAAGAGGAAGAAACACCCTGTTGATGAAGGATATAGTGACAAACTGGCCTAATCAGAGGTTCATGCACGTCTGAGACCAGATGTACACTTCACCTTCACAGCTATCTCCCAGTGTCTTGGTCACTACAACAAACAGCTCTGGCACTGACTTTTGGCAAAGAGGAACTAAATCAGCATCATTCACCTTGGAACAGCCGCAAGCTCCTTGACTCTCATGTGGCTTTTTCTCTGGAATTAAGGGAGCAGGTCCCCTGGCAGCAGGAAGCAGACTGTGGTCAGTAACAGTATGCCATTCTTTCTCTGTGCCCTCAGCTGCCATACAATGGATGCCATGAGCAGGGTGACCTTGTAAGCCATCCATTTGTTTATCATCACATACTGCAGTCATGACAGAGTGTGGTGATAGTTGTCCTACACCAGCTTCTTCAAACACAGTATTTATTTACAAGGTTCCTGTTTAAGTTGATTTAACAATGCACTGCTGCAATAGGTGGTAATTCATATTGCTCCTTCTCAAACTTGCTTCCAAACACAAGCTTCTGCATCATAGTCTGTGCAAATGAATTTATTTGTTAACCAATTTAATTTGTTAAATTCCAGAAAACAAATTCAATGAAACACTCTAGTGGACAAAGTCAGCACACAGATGTGTAGAGTGAGCACAATGTGGAAGTTAGGTCCACACAGGCAGCAAGAGAATAGTAAAGAGAGAAAAGGATGAGGAGAAAGGACAAAGAGAAAGAATGGACAGGAAAAGAGAAATGGCGTAGAAATGTTCTTCCCACTGAAATGGCAGGAAGTAATTAGAAACACTCAGATGCCCCTTACCTAGGAGTGCAGGTCATAATTCCAATATTTCCACTTTCAGAGGAGCATCAGATCCAGAGAAACTGGTTTAGCACTGCTGAACTTGACCAGTAATGAGTCACACAGACCTTGCCTTTTCTTGCCATAAATGTTTGTAATTTTCCTGTTGTCCATTAAACAGATCTATGCTAATTCATACTCAGTGCTGGGGGCTAACCAACTCTCAGAGAACCCAGCACCAGATTCTGTAAAGAGTTATCCACATTTAAGGTGTCCTCTCAGACAACACAGATCTCTTTCACCAGTCAAGTAATAACGTACTAGTATTTCCAAATTTTGCTTCCAGTGACATCTGTAAAATAATTTAGACTGTTAATCCAACTTTTGCCCTCTCTGGCTCACGAAACATAATCCTGGACAAGCATAGACATTTGTGTCCATAACAGCCAGCACTTAATTCAGAAAATAAAAGTTTTCTCCTTCACATGTGTTGCAAGAAGTACATGGGAGATGTACCCACTGTTTATTTTCCACCCTTCCATTCCTGACTGAATTTACAGAGGATTTAGGAATAAATACAGGCAAGATCCCTCGTGTGATGTGATATATTCAAGACTGCAGAGTAGGCCATCTCACTGAGTAGAAGCAGCTTTAATGTTTTGTAAGAGGATTGTTGCTGGTCACTGGATAAGAGCAAGCCATCCACTCATCATCTGGAGCGGTCAGCTTCACCAGCAGGAGAGAGTGTGAGCTTTCCTCAGAGAGGTGTTGGAGGAAAGCTGACTGAATTAAAAGGATTTACATGCCTCCTGTCATACCCAAAATAGCTACAGGAAAACACTCTTTCCTGTCTCAGTTCCTCATTCATCAATCCCATATTTTTTCTCCATATACTTTTGGTACCTGCTTGCAACAGCAAGAAATGTTCAGGCAATACAGGTCCCAGAGGAAATATTATTTTCATGATGCAAACTTTGACCCCTTCAATGCCTAGGATGGCCTAGTGTTTGAAAAAAGTCAGTTCATGAATGAAATAAATGAAATACAGATAATGTCATTAAGGGAAAAATCACTTTGAGAATCATGGAATCCATCAAATGACTTGGGTTGTAAAATACTTTTAAGGGTCATCTCACACAGTTTCATTTGGCTGAATATACATAATTTACTTTTCTTCAATTCAGTCTGTAACTTTTTCTATGCAGAGTTTAATCATAGCTTTACTGGTAGTTTTTAAAATAACATTGTGTACTAATACACAACATTTTTTTAAGTCCACCAAACAATATCTGTAAGAAGTAAAGACCACCATAAGTGCCACCATCATTCATCCCTGGTGCATTTCCTTTAAATTATATTGGAAATTTAAAGTACCAAGGCCCAGATATCTTTCCAAAGCAAATTGAAACAAATAAAAATCCAACCAAAAAAAAGTTACACACCATGTGTCACAGAAGAAACAAACCCCAGACATCATAGTTCATCATATTCTATAAAGTTCTCAGTATGAAAACAGCAATTGTAAACAATCACACACTTGAAAGCCACAGCAAACTGCAAAATACTTCTGATTTCATGTAAATAAAATGCCTTCTCCCTGCCTCCAATCTACTTCTATAGAAGGAATTTTGTAAATCATGAATTGTATTACAATACAGTAAAGAGACAGGCTGTTCTAAAGCAGTAGGTATTTGTTTTTGCTGTACTTCTCTCAAGACAACAAAAAGATATAAAAAAGAAGATTTTATTTCTTTCTCTTTGTACATAAAAATTGATTTTATTTTGATATGACTTACTACATTTGTGTAGTAAAATGTTTATGTGCCTTTTTATTACTTAATGTTTTAGTTTCCAGATTATTTGGTTGGTGATTGACTAGCACTATTGTACAAAAAGCTACTAAATCAGTTGTTTAGTAAGGCTTAGGAAGTTTATTAGTCTACACAGTACTAAAACATTTGCCTAAATATAAAGGTAAAATTACTTCCAATATTTAAGCAACAAGTAGGGTAGACAAGCAAGGTACAAGCTCACTAACCCACTGAAATGCATATATCATTGTTAGGTGAAAAGTATGGAAAAGAAAAAGTAACAAGTAAGCATTTTCCATTCAGGAGCAAATACTTCGTAGTGGTAAATTAAGTTATCTGTACTGGAAGAAAATTAACAACCAGCATAGAAAAATAAATTAAGAACTCCCTGATGTATGTAATTGTGTAATATTCACCTTCTTCTTTTTCTCTGACACAGAGAAGTAGCTAACCATACCTTAGCCTTGGCATATATTATTTCTAATAATGTAATAAAAATGGTTATAACGTTTTGCTCTCTCTTTTTCATGTATTCCCTAGAATG
The DNA here is from genome assembly GCA_013401135.1 of Cettia cetti. Classification (NCBI taxonomy): domain Eukaryota; kingdom Metazoa; phylum Chordata; class Aves; order Passeriformes; family Sylviidae; genus Cettia; species Cettia cetti. The sequence continues at coordinate 8,406 of VZUI01057066.1, read as the reverse complement.
AACCACTGGTGGGCAGCAGCCAAGTGCAGTGTGGGTGAGAGGAATTGCAAGTTATAAATGAAACTTTACCAATCAGTGCAAAAAGTTATGTAAACCAGAGAGCTCACACTGGAGTGTAAGTGTGTTTTTATTATCAGATGTTCTGCTCCAAAAACTCATAATAGTGTTTTCTAAAATTTGGGCTGGCCACTGAAGTAATTCAGAAATAAGTATCACAAACATCAGAAAAAGACACTGAAACAATAGAATTCAGAGTAAAATAGGAGTGATTTTAGTTGCTTCAGACAGCACAGTTTTCCATTTTTTAAGATATTTTCACAAAAAATGTGCCATACATCAGCAACAAATCATTATAATGGTCATCTGAGCTTTTTGTCACATCTTAAAAATTTAGAGGCACAGGAAATAATAGAAAAGAAAAAAAAAAAGTAAAAGTTGTGTGAATTCAAGGAAAAATGGCAAGACACAAAATGCACTGGCATACCAGGAATTGCTCTCAAATAAAGGTGTGGAAAATTTATGATGAATGACATCATCAATTTGTCCTGCATATTTAAATTTAAATCTCCTGGAATACTGAGAGCTTTTATTTGCCCAGTTAAAAGGTGCTCTGTACCTGAAAGGGACTCCTTGACACCACTGCAATGTCCAAAGTCAACAGTAGCAATTACATTTTCTAGCTCATTCTGTAAACTTCTCTTGCCAATGCCTTTTAGTGTGTAGTTACCATTATTATTGTTGATACTGATTTGAATAAAATTGCACTTGGAGGAAAAGAAGCTTTTGTCCTCTCATTTTCTTGCTTTCTTGCTCTTCAGTTTAGTCACAGATGCTGATCTTCAAATGCCATGTTTGGTAATTTCTCCTAAAACAGTCTATTTTAGGATAAATCAAAGACCTTCTTGAACCACACACAGCAGCATGTAAGAGGCATGGCATGTGCCATTGGACTACCTGTTAAACTAAAGTGCTTTTGATGTTGATATGCTGATTCTGACTGTGTTTTCTTTAAAAGCAAAAATCTCCTCTACAGTATATCATTATTACTAGAACAAGTCAATACCTTTAATTTAAGCAAAAATCTGTTATAACTGTGTGATAATGGCGTGGGTGGACCTTGTTTCTGAAGTGTAGTGTTCTTTATTCACTATTTATGATCATCCGAGATTTCTGCTTATTTCTGCTTTATTTCTTCTCCTGCACTGAAATCCCTCACAACCTTAGTAAAATATGCAATGATCCCTTACTCAAATTCTTCTTAAAAATATGATATCAATTAATTTGACCTATTATCTTCCAGTTTAGGAATCATTACTCCATATAAATACAAAAAAATTTATTTCCACTAAATAAGAGCGTGGCATATAGGAGATATCCTGTGAGGAAGGTTAAAGTAGGTTCCCTTAACTATTTTAATTTTAATATACTTTAGAAAATGTTAAAGTTAAAACTGTGATATTATTAGCTGGCCAAAATAGTGTATTAATACATACTCCAAAACTAAAACAAATAAGCATTATCACATTATCAAGCTATGTCCTGACACTAAATTATTTTGTGTAGACTGACTGAGATTTATCTTAAAATATACAAATTATATAAATTTATATGTATAAATGTGTATGAACTTATATTTAAATATAAATTTAGCTACCCAACTCTGCTAGATAGGGACTGTTTCCAACCTCTTCGGCAGAAAATTTCTCTGTGGTTTGCAGACATATTAGGCCATTGACAGTTTATATGTTCATTGCTCCTTTGTGGACAATGTTCTTTATTCTACCTGACTCTTCTCCTTTCCCAGTGTTTATCTCCACCCCTTGACATTTTTATGCATAATGGTTATAAGTCTTCCTTTTGCTAGACTACACATAAGGAGCTTATCTTGGCTTCTGTTATGCTGTAGGTCCAACATTTCCCTGATTGTCACTCCATATGTTTTAAAGTCAATTTTTTTTTTTTTTTTTACATTGAACATGGCTATCCTGAAGAAGGCACAGAGTTTAAGAGGTCTCTCTGAATTCTTTTTTTTTTGCTTGTTAGTGAAGAAATGGGCTGAAGGAAACCTCTCATGATACATTGCAGGGAACCGTTTGCAAGTGTACCTCATGCTTGCAAGTTATTAAAGCGATCAACTGCTGCACTCATATATTTCTTTTCCTCTGTTATTTCCTGTTAGAGAATTAAAAGGTTATAAAAATTCTTCATATTATTACTCTAAAAGGATTAGGTCACTTTCTGTAATATTATTTCTTTCTATTTTCATTGCTTCCAGTCTCAAGGTATTTGAGTTTCTCCCTGTATGCCAGTTTAATCCTTCATCATATTGACAGCACAATATGCCATCAGCATATTCTCTCCTTTTAACATATTTTGCTTCATTGTAAAAACATTCAACAAGCTCTGTGGTTAAAAAAACTCCCTTCAGCTTCAAAGCTTCTTCTTTTTTATTCTCTGTATCTACTGCGGTGAATCAATAAATCTCAAGTCTTCTCAAAGACTTCTTCTCAGTGTCTATAAAGATCTGATGCCTTTCCTTTCATTTTGCCATGTTTTTTTCCTTTAAATAAGTGATTTTGTCTTACCAGTCCTTTAGGAATTCTTCTTCAACTTCAGAGCTCAAAATTGTCTCACCTATACTAGGTCTGTGACTTGATAATATATTTAAGGGTGCCATGTTTCTCTCTGAATTTTCTATTTACATCTGGTAAAATAGTCTGTCTCTGGCCCTGGTTGTGAAGAAATTAACTGAATGGAAGCCTGAAATCTTGAAAGAATATCTTTAAGACCTTGAGTTACTGTCTCTTTTGTGTTCAGTAGATACTAAACAAGTATCTTGTTGAAATACCAACATTGTTCCCATCTTAAAATTATCTCTACTGATGGTACATAGAAGGAAGAGAAGAGATTGTGTTATGAAGGACTCCTATTATGTGTAGTGCTCAGCCCGGACCACATGTGGATGATGTTCAGAAGAACCTCATTCATCTTCTAATCCATCAGAAAAAGCTATAGGAAGGAAAAGCCACAGGAATTACATTGCAGACCTCACTGGTGTATATATATGCTGACACAAATATCCCCCAGATCAGCGTTTTATAAGTGACGATCAGACCTATAGAACAATCATTACTGAATCATTAATTATGACTTTTCTTTATAGTGAGATTGCAAATGGTCTTCTTGGAAAAATTCACAAGGCTCTCAGCCCGTCTCTGTATATGTCCCATATCCTGAACCATACCTGATGAACAGGAGCAAGCCCTCAGGAGCCTAGAAAAGAGCGACAACCATATTTCTAACAACAGTAAGTGACAACATCTCAAACAGCCGGAATTCAGTTTGTGGACAAAACTTGGGATGGTATCACTGCTTTCATCCTCTCATCTCAGACTCCAGCCCTCTTAGGCAGGTCCTGTAGAACATCTTTGGCTTTATCTCCCAGAATAATGCTATGATTCAGAACTGCTTTTCATAAAGAAGAGAAAGGTACATCATGTCTTAAACAGAAAAAAGCTATTATTTTTTTCCTCTTCCTTACTTTTCTGGGGTTTTTTGTGGTGTTGCTGTTGTTGTTGGCTTTTTGTTTGGTTGGTTGGTTTGGTTTGTTTGTGGGATTTTGTGGTTATGTTTTGGTTTTTTAAATAGAAGAAAAAAAGTGAGGTTTACCTAACTCATTGAGTTGTGTTTTGCATCAGCATCTCACTGTGAGTGAAAAATCAAGATTAAAAATTTGTGCATTTGTGTAAATTTGGCACCAGCCAATCAAATTCCACTTATTTGTGAATGTATGTTTTTTCCATTCTATTTTGTCAATGAATGCCAGCTGTATAGAGCACAGTGCACTAAAGTGAGATTATGACAACACGGCAACGAAACATAGAATTTCTAATTTCTGTACCGCATATAACTTCAATTAGGCAAAGTTCATTTTATAGCAACTGAACTTTGATGCATACAATTTTCTTTAGGTAAAATAAATTTATATTTTCTTATATATAATGAAACTATTCAATCATGATCCAAAATTTCATTGTAAGCTACTTCCAGATCAATAATTCTTTTCTCTCTAAATATCCCTTTTTTAAAACTAGCTTACACTTAATTAAATAATACTGCCTAGCTTGTCAAAAGATACCAGGAATATTTTGCAAGAGATTTGTTAGGATAATGAGATCTGAAAGTGATTAACTTAGAGACATATATAAACACCTCCAGTCTTTTGTGAACTATCATATTACTGTACAGAAATTAAGGAAATTGTATCAAATTGACATTGAAAGTGCAGTCATGTATATCATAGTTGTTACCTGTTGTTTCTCTGTGGTGGGAGAGAGAAGAGCTACTACAACTTTTTTTGTTGCCAATATCTGGCTAGACATTTCTCTATACTCATACTAGCACCTTTGTTGCACTATTTTAAACCAAGTCAGTGAAACATCTGAACTGGAATAATACCCCTGTGTCTTCAAGTGTGGTTTTCACACTAATATAGAAAGAAAAGATCCGTGCCCTTTTTCACATATTTAATTGCATATTATGAGAGTACTTTGTACATGGATAGCAATGATGCATAAAATTTTGTACAGTCTAATGAATAATAAGAAAGACTGTTGGAACACAGGGTGCTGTGTACTTTTTGCATGTCTGTGCTTTTATTATTCAAGCTGCATACAAAGGAAGAACCCCAGCTTGGGAACAAAGTTATTCTCTAGTTTTGTATCTGTTAGAGTCTTAAATATTTGCATTACCTAAGGCTCCACTACACTAGGCAAGAGTCCAGCATTATAGGTGTAAACCTGTTGAACAAAAGAATCTGTGCTGAAGAATGACCTACAGGCTTATCTGTATCTATCTTACAGATACTTTGGGATTGTTTCTTCAGATAAACTCTACGGCTATTGAGTAGTAGTGCCTGCAGCTTGTGAGTTACACTCCTAGAGTGGACCTTCTGATCCATCCAACATCTAGACTGTGTGTTTTGGCCTATGTGCCAAAGTGAATAGGGTGTTGAACATTTGTTTAAGATCCACAGTAAAACCTTAGTTTGACATAAGTCACAAAAAGCTTCAAGGAAACCCAAAGATGGGTGTAAAACGTATCTTCGTAAAAAGATACACGTACTTTTCTCATTGCATCACAAATAAGCTAAGCATTTTATTTCAGGAAATCAAGAATAAAACGTCTAAGTTCTTAAAAATGGATACACATTAACAAAAATTATTGAAATACTTATCATAATCACTTGATCTACTATCTATTGCATTTCATTAAGTATGCTAAACTTAAATATATATACATATTTACTTCTGAAAAATAACCAGTTGTTAGGAAGATTCAGCCAGCTGAATCTTTATTTTTTTCCTGCTCAGTGAGGTTAAGAGTCTACACTAAGGAAAATATATACTGTTAAGAGTGATTTATCGAATATTTAAATCTGACAGTGATGACCAGTTAAGCTGTAGCTTTAAAATACATGTGCTAAGCAAAGTGAAACTTGCACTTCATCTATGATCTCTGCTAACAACTTAAAATATGGTAAGTCACAAACTCTCATGGCTAAGCTAATGTGTGTGTGTGTGTTTGCTCTCTGTGAGGGGCACAGTGTCTCAAGTTAGGCTTCCATAAGCTTTCTTGCACCCTGTGCTAACAGAACAACAGTTAGCAATGTGACAAGGAAAACTTTGCTAAAAACACCTAACAATCTTATACACAATGAATACAGTTCTAAACATTTCAAAATGTCACAATATTTTTCCAATCCCCATTATCTCTCTGTTTCTGCCAGTGCAGTTTGGATCACAGAGTAACAGAGCTACAGAAGTCTCAGTGTGGAGAGGTCTCTCTTAGTCCCCAGAACTGTTTGCTGCTTGAAACATGTGTAGCAACCAGCAATGGAGCAAATCAGCCATAGCTTTGTTCAGTTAAGTCTGCAAATTTCTTAGCAGGGAGCCTCTACACTTGCTCAGGACCCCCGTCCCAGTTTCTGGTCTCCCCTTCACACCAAACCCAACAGCATTCTGTGGGTGGAGTGATGCAGGTGTTGGTCTGACTGCTCTTGCCTGTTTTAAATCTTTAGTTAAATAAACAGTTAAATCTGTTTTAAAATCTTCAGTTTTACAGATTACACCTTAGTCCTTCACCCCCCCTCTATCAATCCTAATATTGCATTGCCTACTACATTCTTGCTCCCAAAAGCTGGAGTTTGGCCTCTAACCTGAAAGGTGGTGGGGGGAAGCCCATTTAATTTTGCCACCTTTTATTAGATTATGAGATTCTATGCAGTTAGATCTACCACTGTAATTACTGAACAGTGGCCAGGGTTCCAGGAGCTTCCTTTAGAAACTTTGCGTAACTGAGCAACTGACTACTACTGTGTATTGAGGAGGGGTATTAAGCTATTAATTATCTTTCCTATAAAAAAATAAATAGACTTCCATCTTCAATTGGTTTAGATTTAACTTCTACTGATTGGAACTTGTTACACATTTTTCAGAGAGGTTAAATAACTGAAAACCATTGCTTCATGCATGTGCCAAGGCTACCTCCCACCAACATCTTTGAAAGAACACAATAGGTTGATATTTTATTACACCATTTAAAGCACTGCCTGCTAAATCAGGTCTTAAATGATTTTCCTTCAGGTATATGGGCTGTGTCTTGCAAACCAATTATATTTTCTAACCTTCCTCTCGCTGTCCTCTTGTCAAAAGTAAAAAGTTCATGGTTGCCAACTATGGCTAGTTTCAGCATCCAAAAGAAATAAGATTGAAAAGCTCTTTTTACAAAGACTTTAAAGAAAGATTTACCAAATACATTCCTGCTATGACAACAAAGGTAACTTCCTTTGTTAAAGGTAAAATTGCTCCTTACTTCAACAGTACAGTCATATTTTCTATAAGGTAATGGGCAGAGGGATTTAAGCAGAGCTATCCATTGGTTTCTGGCCTGAAAATTGTACTATTAGGTTTTGGAAGAGTCTAGAGAGAAGCCTGGCTGCAGAACATTTAGAAATCACAGGGGCCTTTTGGCTTTACATCTAAAAATTACAGAAGTACATACAGTCAACTGTGAAAGACATTCCATTTCTGTGATATAAATGAAATAGCAAGAAGGAAAGCAATACAACTTCTTCCTTTCCCACAAAAACTATAAGGCTTGATGCCAAAAGTCTATAAGGATTTTATTGCTCAAATACTAACGGGCTGCAAGCATCTGGAATCTGCAACATGTTTATTCTGATGCAAAGCCAACAATTTTTTTTTTTTTAATCTAGGAGAAACTCATCCTCCTCCTAACAAAGCAGTTAACTGCCCTCTGCCTAGAATAGTAGTAAAATGCTAATTTACACAAGGTCATGAGAAAGCAGAAGAGCAGAGCCCTGTGAACTTCCATGTCATACCAATAAGGACAATCCAGTCTTTTCCCTAAAGCAAGCAGCCTCCTCCTTAAGTGTTACTGAGCTTGATTTGTTCCAACACAAGCAAGAGGTTGGAGGGATTCTTCCTGATTGCAGCCTTGCTGACATCTTTAACGTCAAAGTATGAGGTCTAAAAGCAATTTTTAAAGAAAAACTTGAACATAATCGAAGGTCCCAGAAGTAAAATCTTGAGTATAGGTTTTTGCCCTAAACTTGCCAAACTCTAGAGTAAATGCAAATATTTCTATAAAGAATTATGCAAATCAAGCATGTGCCGATGCCATGGGGCACTTATCATTTGAGGTATGATCATATTATAAATTGCCACAGAAAACCTTTCCTGTATGTCAAGTCACTTCAGTTTCAAAACAAGGTGGACATCAACTTGCAGATAAAATTTGGCAGAGTGTCTTTTTCTATTTTCTTTCAGTACAAATCCCATGAGGAGAAAAATCTGATCCAGGGCAAAATGGGTGTAGAGAGACTTTATAACTCATTCACTTTTTTTGAAGAGAATTCCACATTAACCAAGCAGTCATTAGTCAAAGTTAAGCACACACCATTTCAAGTCAGGTTATGTTTTACTGCTTCAGCCTTTAGACGTTAGTCACAAAGAGGCTCTAACTTATTTGTGCAGGGAGCACCTTCTTTTAGCACAAGGTTGTCATCAAAGAGAATGACTTGGAGATTTTTACAGACAAAAAATTCTACTGATTGCAACTTAAAGCTACTGCAAGTGGTACAGTCACTCATGTTACTGTTGTTTCTGAAACAGCTAAGCAGTATTTTCCCTTCCCTAAAGTGCTCATGCCATGAAGGACTAAGTCTTTGAATTCATAGCTCAAACTCTTCCACTATCCTGAGCTGTTATCTATACATCTGCCCATCTGCATCCTGGGTTACAGCAACAGGACTGCAGCCAATACGCCTAGGTAACTTGTCTCTCCTCTCCTCTCCTCTCCTCTCCTCTCCTCTCCTCTCCTCTC
>VZUI01057060.1:0-52300 GCA_013401135.1 Cettia cetti | reverse complement strand
AGATTTAAGCTCAGCGGCTTCAAAGCAGTGGACCCCCACACAGACAATACAGTTGCTATGCAACAAAGTGCCTGCCCCGCAGGGTGCCTGTGGCAGAATTCCCATCCTGGCCCGCCCTGTCCTCCGGGGCAGATTCCACCTTCCCCCACAGCTGCAGCCTCAAGATACCAGTCTATTTCCCCGGTCCTGGAAAAACTAAGGGCAGTCCCCCACACACTTTTTATTCACCAAAGATTTGTTCATAACACTGTAAACACATAAGACATTGCTACATGGCTCACCAGCCTTCATATTCTACCAGTGCCTAATACTGCCTTCTCTTTATCTCTACATACAGTACAGAAAATATAAAAGAAAAATTCCTTCCAGCCTTCAGCTTTAAAAACTAATTCACATTAAAACATGACACAGACTTGTAGTAGAACAAGCCAGGTGAAACAAATTGCTCTAGCCAGGCTTTGACAGACAGCTTCAATCAGCCTACTTATCCTCCATGTGGAAGTGTAATCCAGGCTGCTGTCAGCTGCTTCCCTAAAAGGTTCTTCCTCATTCTGTACATCAGTATTGCTACAGCAACAGCTCATTCAGTAGAAGTCCACTGTGAAACTTGTTGAAGTCAGATAAGGATATGGGAAATCTGCTTCTTGCCTGTATTTATACCATTCTGCTTCTTCTCACAGTCCTGGCAGCACAGAGTCACTGCTGTTGTAGTCTGAAACTCAGGCAGAGGTTGCAGAGTTGGCTTTGGATCACCAGCAAAAATTCTACCCCAGTTTGCAACAGCTGGAGATGGGCACAGATCCACTCTGTCTGGGAGCACAGCACCATGCTAGTAAAGGACAGGCCACGCAGGAGCCTGTACTTGCCAAAATAGTCCAGGCTTCCTCTCCTGATCAAAAGGAAGCTGGCACCAATCCCATAAGGGGCTTAAGAGAGATACACAGCCCTTCGTTTTTGTTGTGTTTTGGGCTTTTTAAAATTGTATCACAGAATCTTTTATGCTCAGATCTTTCCTTCAAAGGAAAAAAACAAGCAAGTCCCCACAAACAAAAACAAAACAAACAAAAACCAAGCAACAACAAACAAACAAACCCAAGGAAAAACAAAGAAACAAAACCCCCAACAAAAACCAAAATACCCCAGACAACCAGAAAACAAAACAAAACAAAAAAAACATCCCACACTAAAGTAGCTCCCAGCATATAAAACGTATACTGTATAAACTGCAGTGGTTATAAACGTATTCTACAGCACAAATGTATTCTACAGATCAAAGGTTGGTGCAAGTAAGTCCAATAGTGCCTGCTTAGAGTTCATGTCAGTACTCAGAATTACTCAAAGCCTAGACAATCTGTAGTGACACCCTCCCATTTTCACAACAGTACTTTATATATCCTTACTCTCCCTACAGCCATCCTCTGACGTGCTGTCTGCAACTGTCTTCTCCTAAACACACGTAAACATGACATCTATGTAAGGTTGTAGGGATGTAAGCAGCAGTGTGGGATGACATCCTATCAGGGCTCACCCCTGTGACACGCTGGGGGACATCCATCCCCTCTAACTCCCTGCAGTGTAGGTCCTACAGCAGTCTCACCACTGCAGGATCCCTCTGTGCTTAATGAGGGAAAACAAGCTTTTTTTGGTATTCATCAAGGACTTAAGTTACATACCCTAAAATCACCCATTTCTTTCCTCTCAGTACACAAATTGCAAACTTCCCAGGACAGACAGCATCTTCTTTGCACCATGCTAGCACAAAAGGGCTTTTTGACACGGTGGTAGTAAATAATAATGATGGAGAGTGTCAGCTACAGTAACAAGGAAGCAGTAACAAGCCATACTGACAACCTGGATAAAAACACCACTAAATCAGAAGACCACTTCCTTGTGGCAATGAGTCAAACCTAACTGGGTGTTCCCTGCTGAACTTTTATGGAGATCAAACTGTGCTGAAAGACACCATGTGAGTCAGCCAATAATTCCTCCAAATATACTTTGGAGCATCCCATCTTCTTTAACATCCTCACTAACAATTTCTGTCATCTTATTTCCTCAATCATCATAATTTTCCTCTCAAAAAAAATTTATGGATTCACCATTTTTTCCCCTAGTAACTTCTGATTGTATGTATTTTTATTCTGCTTTGGATTTTTTTCCCTTAGAGACAAAGAAACCTTAAAAACATAGCTTTACTGACCTAATAGTATTTTATTTCGCATTTTAATCTTCCTTTTTTGAAAGATTTTTCTGGTTTTAGCAAAAATCTCTTCATAAGATCTTTCCCCCCAACTGTGCAAATTCATCAGTACTTGCAAATAAGCTGAAGCATTTAAAGAATTGAGAGAGTTTTTTCAAGAAATGTTATAATTTATCCTGATAGCAATTATCCTCCATTAATGAAATATTTAAGGGTTCTAATATACAGCTTTAGATGCAATAATCTGTAAAATCCTTAGATGGCATAAATTTGCTTTATGCCACTGAAATAAATGAACCTGAACAATTTTCCACCAGTAAAATTTTGGGATTTAAATTTTTTATACTGAATGTTTCTGGTCACCAGCAACTGTTGTTGGAATTAAAGATTCTCTGCATCAGTTCTCCATGTTATCAGAATATAATCAGCAACTCGAAAGCTATGTAAAAAGCAGAATCTAAAATAACAGGGCATTGCCTTTTTGCATTATTCATACCAATATCAAAGGGTAGAGTCTAAGAAAAAAAACACCCAAATTTAAAGATTAGCACTCTAAAACTGCGTATCATGTATCCTCTCAGCTCTTTCCTGTTTTTCATGAATGGACTCTCACAAAATCTTTTAAAATATGTTCAGGGAAATCATAACATAGCTGACTCATATTCTGAGATACAAATTTAATGGCTGTACCTGGTCATAATCCTAAAGACTATAAATGATTGGTCTTCAAGAAAACGCCTTCCTCTCAGACAAATTCTTAGCATTAACAAACCAGTGGGTTTCTTTTTCTAGATCAGTTCTGAGCTTTATTCTTGTTCCTGTTGATATTCTCGAAAACAAAAGGCAGCATTGTTTTGGTGAGACTTCGGTGTTTTCTGTGTTACAGAGAGGGATGCATTGGTACAAAATCAAATTTCCCAAGAAGGCAAATCACCATTCTCCATTCCAATCGATCTTGCAGTTACAAATACCTCTATGTTGTAAGGAAGTCATTAAGCACATGATGTGAGAGGGCTTTTTTGCTTTGCTTGGGTAGGGGCGGTGGGAGAAGATGACAGGCGGGTGTGTGTGGGTGTGTAGTTTTTCCTGCCATTTGGAATGTCAAATGTTTCTATTTTTTGTTTTATTTGATATCCATAAAGCTTTGTTGTGGTTCACCTGTGGAAACACCACTGTCTAGAGTTCCACTGGTGTCATCCCTCCTTTCCTCCCTTGTCTGGTTTTCACCACTTCCCTAAATGTACCATAGCCTACAATGTGGAACAGAAGCTCTCTGCCCTCTTCAGTTTATGCCAGCCTTATCACCAGCAGCTTTCTGTTCTTCCTATTTGTTCCAAGATTTGTTACTAATCACAGCCTGGACATTCTGCTGTCATGTCACTGGATTGTCTCCTAGCTCTTAAATTTCTCACCTGGACTGAGCACACACACAAGAGACTCACTGTGTTGAGCAAACATGATGCTTTCCCTGACTTCATGTTATTGTCCAACTGATCTAAAAAAGTTTAGCCTTTCTTCCTGTTCTGAGGACTCTAACGAGTGTATACAATGTCACACAGGAACTTCCAACAGAGATATTTGGGTTAGGCTTGCAATGCTGAAAGGATGAGCAAGCTGTTAGAAAAGAAGAGCAAACTCAGGCCTTTCCTCAAGCATTAGGAAGAAATCCTTTACAGTGTGAGTGGTAAAGTTCTGGAGCAGGCTTCCCTGAGATCTTGTGGATGCTCATCCCTGGATGTGTTCCAAGGCCAGGGCTTTGAGGAACCTGGTCGAGTGGGAGGTGTCCCTGCCCACAGCAGGGGAAGGGACGGGTAGCACTACATAATCCTTAAGGTCCCTTCTAACCCAAACCATTCCATGAGTCTGTGATTGTAGCTGCTCTACCTGCTTGCTTCCTAGAGCTTCCAAATGGCCTTTCAGTCAAGAAACACCACTTTAGCCTGCTCTGTGTATGGGTACAGTCAGAGGGCTGGGTAACAAATCAAATTTCAAGCTGTATCTGGCACATTCATAGCTTGTGACTGAAAGCAGCAGTGAGAACTCCTGCAGTGATCCATTATATCTATCAAAGTCTACTGTATCCTGTATTCTGTATTCCATTAGATGTTCGGTTACAAACTATTCCCCTTGACTTTTTACAAAGTGGGGGGATTTAAAAAATGTGATCACAGAATGACCTGAACATGCTGCACATACTGGGTCCCACTTACTCCCCTCCTTCCTGATCTGATAAGGACCTAGAATTCTTTGAAGTTCTGATGAATTTTAAACCCTCTAAAGCTTTCTGGCAAGCTTTAAGCCTGACAAACACATGCCCTGGGCACCAGTTAAGACACGACATTTTGCATACTTTATTTTGCTTTCAGAAATACGAATTCACATACAGAAAAACCCAGGTAGTGCCTGTCTGGCTGGGACTGGATTATTCACCAGTATCAGGAAAATTGTAAACTTCAAGCTTGCTTTAAAATTATGCAGGCTCCCCTAAGGAAACTCAGAAAAGTGTCATTACTTTCAGGGACTAGAAAGCTCAGGATATCCTAGTGCTGAGATAAAGCCTGAAGTGGTTTCTTAGAGGCTCACAACAAAGATGCTCCCAATTCTGCATGCTACCCCAAGCTACAAGAGGTGGCTCTGAATCACCAGATAAAACAGCACTCCAAGGCTGTAACATCTTTCCCATCAAGATGCACTGACTGGCAGGTGCAGCAGAAGACCCAAATCAGAATCCACTGTGTAACCAACCCACCAAGCACCACAGAATCTGAATCAGGTCAAACTCCCTACAAAATGGTATCTAATCCTAGATCACACAGTATCAATGAATTTTAAATGCTAATATTTTGCCAGAATGAAGCTGATGAAACAGGCTTGTTTTAATGAAATGGATGCTGCAATGTTCACACATAAGAGGACTTGCTATTCCTACTTCTCAGAGTTTTGCATACAAAGAATTTTAATGCATATGCATAATGCCCTCCATATTCAACTTCTAGCCAAAATTGTCTGTAAAAAATTCAATACATGTATTTTATTCAAGTGATCTACTCCAGATAATAGAACTGAAGCCAGCAACAGTCTGATTTCCAGTTAGAAAGTGCTATTAGTATTTTTGAACTACCTCAGATAATACATTGAGCTACATTCTAAACAACAACTCAGTTGTAAGATTTTATCTTAAATACATGTACAACTTGGTTTTGGATGAAAATTGCTTTGAGGGAAGAAAAGAATTTTATATTTAGGAATCTGGTGCATGGTACAGCTGCTAGAAGTGAGACTCTCAGTACAACAGCATCTCTCCCTTTGCTATAAAGGACAATTAGAAATAATTATGCTGACTAAGTCCACAGTCCTGTCCCCTCACACTGTTTTGCATCATTACAGGAGAGATCTGATAAATTTCTTGCACCATTACACAATATTCAAAGTGACAGAAGACTGTTATGGAAAGTGAACATGGGTAAAACATAGCTGGATAATCACCTATTTCCTTACCACTTCAGTGCAGGGGTAAGGATATGAGGCAAAACCAGTTTTATCGTAGCTTTTTCCTAGCAACTTACAGGAAAAATTACCAACCACCACACAACTTGCTTTGATACTGTAAAGATGCGCACATTTGGGCTCCCTTTGACTTTGCAAAGCTTCTTTAACTAAAGGTAGTATAGCCCTTGAACACAGATGAGAAGCAGACAGTACTTGGTAAGACAGAGAAAACTGTGTTGAGAGTTTGCATTTTTTGTTTCTAGATTTTCAGCCAGAAGTAAATGCATTAGATAGAAAATGAGTTATTTCTTCACTTCAAATTCAATGGTGGTCATAATTTTACCCTTTTTTTCTGCAGTAAAGGTAGAATACATCATCTCCAGAGACCCCCTTGCCGTGTTAGCTGCCCCACAGGTCTAATTCACTGCTTTTAAATAAATATTGATATTTTTCACCAGGTCACTATATTTAACTGGAATTGTCAGATTACCAATTTTATACTGAAGAGACAGATAAAAAATGAAAAGAAAGCAACACGTCCCATATTGTGTTTCTGCAATCCAGGCAATTTTCTCTTTAATTCCAGGAAAATTATTTTCTACTCATTATCATGCCAATTTTTCTCCTGCCACAGTAGTGCTGTGGTTTTGATCACCCTACCACATTTCTTTGATGTTGTCTACTAAAACTGAGATTTTTAAAGATGTGTGTCCATATCGCTAAAAAGGGACAACTTTGCTAACTTTAAGCATCAGACTTAAATACCCAAGTTGCTAAAAGAATTGATGGAGCTTCCAAAACCAAAGTATTCTAAATTGATGATGCAAGGCATTGGCAAGTAAGCCAGGGTCAGAAAAAGCAGCAGGAAGACCTATCCCCTCTCCACAAGAGTCTTAGCAATCTGACCCCTTTGAGATGTATTTCCCAAAAAAACTTTTTCTTTTCTTTTGTCTAAGTTGTGGATCTTGGGAGTAAAAATAAAAGAGGTTATGTTTAGCCAGGGGAATGAAGTGGCACTACCCCAAAGGCATCCACAGCCTAGGTGGGATTCTTAGACTGAAAGCTCTAATGCTTACTGTGTGGATAAATACAAATGAGTATAAGATCCTCTAGATCAATTTTTCTAATTTTTTTTTTATTAAACTCTTTTTAGAAAGATACAAGTAAAGATAATTTTCTATACCTCAAGTCAACTAAATGCTCAAATAACCATGCTTATTTTTAAGATCTTTAAAAGGAAGATAGCTGTATATCCCTCATTCATACGATGTCTACTGCCCTTGCAATTAAAAAAAAAAAATAAATCCCTGAGCATCATGAATAACAAAGTTTTCCTGAGCTGTTCCTGAAAAGACTTTAAAGGAAAGCAAACTTTTGCTTTTCTGATGCACACAGTTACTCACACAAAGCTCAGAACCTTAAACATCACATGAAGTAATAGAACAGACATCTTACAAACATGTTTCATTTTTGGTTTCACAGCTGATCTTTTCAGATGACATAAATGACCAGTGGTAGGTCGAACCATACTTTCTTAGATTTCTTATGTTTCCATGCTGAAGTGCAACTCCCTTTTTCTGCATAGGCTGAGCACAATACATGTATCACAACATGCTCCCTGAAAACAATCTGATATAGCCTTACATTACTTAAAATCTTTTTTTTAAAGCTATTTAAAAGATCAAATCCCTCCAAGGTGCTTAATTCAATAGCGTATTACTATTACTTATTAAGTTTCAGATTCAATCTTCTTCCATATAACCATATTCAGAGGATATAAGAAAAGAGGCTGAAAATTTAGTTTCAAAGGCTGAAACAGTCTATATTCAATTTTCTTTTGGTTAGAATTCTCTAGAGTAACTGGTTATCTTGTGAGGGCAAAGAAGCGAAAAGCAGGCAATGCAAGATTGTACGTAATTCACAAAGAAAATTCAAGAACCTCAATGTCTATTTTAGATCTCCCTGAAAATGCTAAATGATGTTGCTGATATTCAGCACTGGGCTTCTGATACCCCAAGTGAAGGCCCAGCCAGCCACATTTTCTGCCAAAGATAGCATTGGGATATGAAACGTAGGCAAAAGCAAGAACTGTTATCACACTGCCTCTCCCTCTTACGGTGCACACTCAGAACACGGGGGTGCTTATCTGGAGAGAGGTGACTGGCTCCAGCTCTTGGTGTTAGCCTTAAACAAAGCACATCAAACAAGTGACACTCCTTCCTTGTGCTAAATAGCACACAGATGAGTGAGACTAGAATAAGAGCTTGTGAGATGAACTTCTGGTATTAGGAGGTTTTTTTTTTCTTTTAGAAACTCCATTCACTTTCACTAAGTTCCACAGAACATTTTGCCATTCCCCAGTGCCTTTTATACTGCCAAAGCACTGTACATGGAACTAATTCCTTTGCAACCACAAAGGTCAACTAAGGACTGGGTTCCCAAAAGCAACTTAATTTTATTTCTTTAAAATGTAATTCATATGATTGGAAATTTTCCTTTGTAAATTTAATCTTAACAGACTTCTTATAGCATATTCCTCATGAATTAATATTAACTGTTTCTCTGAGCTGCTCTAGACATCAGGCTGTTTTCCTTCTGTTCTGAGTGTAAATAGACTAGGGAAAGCTGTGATTTACAGTGTTCAGCTGCAATGTAACCATTAGTCTGAAGAATTTATCCATCTACACTATTTTTAATATTTTTTTCTGTGCTGCAAAAGTAACAAATGAATCTATCCTCAGTGTGTGCCTCTCTGCTGTTACCTTCTGCCCCTCTCAACTCTGGACACTACTGTCTTCAAACTTGCTTTTCAGAGCTGCTTTCATTTTTTACCTCATTAAACTTGCTGAATATGGCAGCACCAGTATGAAAAAAAACCTAACAGGAGCTCCCATACAAGCTACTAACAACTGCAGTAAAGAAAAAGAAAGTCCAGATACACAGCAACATTCTGGTGTTAGCTTCTGTACAAACATAAGCAGGGGAAGCATAAATTCCACAGCAACTGAAGAATTGAATTATCCCCAGGCTACATGACAGTGAAGGCTATTCAGATACCAAATGAAAACTTCCATGAAAACATGAACTGCAAGTTCTCATCACATTTTCTGTTGTAAGGAAAGTATTCAGCAAAGTTGGGAGCCACTGAAAGCTGAAAATTGATGTAAGAGGTTTATTGATCTAAGGGAAGTGTGAAGATTAATTAATAACCTCCTCATACAATATTTGTTTTTTAAAACAAATGGCTCAATGACAGTGTCTCTTAGGGGCACAGAATTGCACTAAAACTACATAATGAATTTGCCAAGGTTTTCCATGATTTTTGTCCTTTTGTCAGCCACATCCTTCTGGTATCTACATCTTTAAGTGCTCATGAAAATAACTTGCCATATGAACTCTCCCCCTTTGCATACAGTGTGTATGGGTGGGGAGGTTTATATGAAAGGAAAGGAAATCCCTCAGAGCAGCATCATGGTTTTGTTTGACTCTAGGTGTAACACCCCTTTGCCATACTGCTTCCTCATAAGAAACTTATGAACGTATCAAACTTATTTCAGAAAGATATTTCAGTCATGAATAGCTTTCACAGTATAGTCATGCTTACAAATTTTATAGAACTGCTGTGATCTGACTGCAGAATACATTTTTGATTAATCAGACCCAAGGTTTTAATAATGAAACAGCAGGTGGGGTAACTACAAAATTAAAACTCTTAACAGCCTCACAGTAATACTGTCATAAATATAAAAGAGTTGAAAACAGCTCATTTGCATTTTTGAAAAACATTCTCAACTACTTTGGGTTTCTGTTCCCAGAAGAGGGCGATGTTTCTGCCAGCTGTGAGGCTGCTGCCGCTTTTCACGGCTTTCAAGGGAAGGCACATCCCGTCCCTCGTGGCACAGATACCTTTCCCTTGGGAAGTAGCTGCTGCTTTTCTAGAAGCAATTTCTGCAGCTGTAGGATCTTGCTCAGAGACTGCACACCCGCTTTGATCAGCTGCTAAACATCGGGTATTTCCCGTTTGAGGAGAGTATGGGTAAGAAAATGGTAAAAGAGGCTTCTCATAACCTAGCCAGTTGAATGGTCACCTTTTGTTCCCATCAACATCTCTGAGCCAGTTCTGTCCTTTCAATTAGCAGCAGTTCAATATCTGGGATATACGGAGTTTATTTTTTTTTTTAAAGCAATCTCCTCCATGTATTTTAAGAATTTTGAAAAAAAAAAAAAATTAAGTCTGCAAATCCATCCTCACTGTAATTTATACTGCTCAGGCTTAAACTGCCACCAGACTGACATTGTGTAACAGTAACTGACACCAATTAAACCGGGGGCTAAAAAGCTGTGCTAATGAGAACAGAATCAGTCTAGGTATTGCATCAAAATTTAAGATGTTTTCAAAACAGGGACTTTTTTTATTTTCCTAGCTGAAGGAAAACTACTGCTTCAAACAGTGATTGCAGAAACATTTTCAGGTCTAAACTGCTGCATCATAAATGAAGGCACTATAATTTATTTCTAGAATTTGTTCTCTTCTACCTTTTTCTCCTTATATATAATGCCAACCCTGAGAAAAATGCAGAGTCCAGAAAATACTGTTTAATACTTTTCCTTTTATATAAGAACACCTACAACATGTATATACACACATACATATAAATACCTTCTTCTGAGATTTCCTCATGAACTAATCAACTTTTAATGGAATTATTCAAAACCAGAAAAACCTATTCTATGGACAGACTTAGCTGTATCCATAGCAGGGTTGAATTTTATATATATCAGCTCTTTGCTTTCAGCCTCTGGGTTTCAGGAAAATAAACAAAAGCTTTTGACAGCAATTTGTTTACAACACTAACTTATATAAGAGTTAAAAAACTAGAACATTAGACAGATAAGTTTCTTAAAAAAACCAGAAGAAAACAATTTGCTAAAGAAAGCTAAGTACCAAGAGGAAAATGTACTGAAGCAGAGACAATAAAATGATAATGGAAAAGTTAGGCAGGGTGAAGTAACACCCTGAAGAGTGATGAGATTAGAGATAGGAAAGATGCCTCTGATCTGTGTAAGTATTCAGAACTGGGACTGAAGTCAGCATGGATCAGCTGACTCCATGTAATGCAGCAGCAGAGGGAAAGATCAGTTCTTTAGGGGATCTTAAATACTCCTTCCATAATCCAATAAAAAATTCCAAAATTAAAATAAAACCAAAAATGAACTGAATCAAAACAGAAAGAGCTTCAAATCAAAGGACCACAAAACCCACAAGCAATAGAACCAACCTATTCACTTTCAGGAATCAAAAGCTAATGATTGAATGTGTTTACATGGCTTGCTATAATCCCATAAAACTGATGACCAATGATTGACAGTTTGTCAAGGGTCTAGACATCCCCTGTTCTGAGCAGTGGAAAAGCATGGGAGCAGTTGTCATGCCAGAATATTCCTTTTATGCTATGAGAAGGTTTATAAAATTGGTGTACTGCAAGTTTCTAAGAATTTCTCTTAGAAGGGAAGAGGTTGAATTCTTTGCAGACTTACCCTAAAATATTCTTCAGAATTAGAGGGATTGTATCGATGATTGACCAGACCAGCAAATAAAAACAGTCTCTCTCTTCTTTCAAGAGACAGAGCCACTGCATTGACCCTAAAATCCTTTTGGAAGTACTCATTAACTCTGCACAAAGCACATGTGTCCCATCAGAATCCTGGTTTGTCTGCTTTCTGCTGTTTCATCCCATGATGACTAATTTAGTGAGATTAAACAGATTACCTCCACCTGCATTTTACCAGTGCACAGGCCAACTGTAATTGCCCTGCAAAGCAGATCCAGCTGTACACAAACCAGAATATCTGCAAATTCAGTTAAATGGGGAGGAGATAATCAGGAAAGGCGGGGTAGTTAATAAAGTTTTGACTACTTTTCTTTAATCACAACACTCCTACACAGGATAAGTGATCCAAGAATCCCTCTAAATAGGTCTGTAGGTAGTTAACACCTGTAGTTAGCACAGGTGTAGGTAGTTAACACCTGCAATACCAGTAGCTGCCATGGAAAGGTATGGTTTAGGCTTCATTAAAGAGCAGTATAATGTGTATGTATTGCACAGGTGTTTGCTCAGCTCTTTTATATACTGGGATCACTAAAGTGGCTTTAAAATAATGTACGGTAAAACTAGGTTCAGATAGCAAATATCTTCAGGTGGGACTGAGGCTTGTGAAGAAACAGCTTGTGGTTTGTTACTGGTGCAGCCAAGCAAAAGAATCTGCTAACAAGGGTGGAAAACAGAAATGCACTCAATTTTCCCATTTCATGCTATTTTAAGGAAGTGAGAAGTTACACCTGAAGGGTGTAAAAGGCCCAGCATAAAAAGGACCAAATGGATCCAAATCACTGTTTAAGTAGGAAAGTTCATTTCATTTTGAAGAATTCTGTTAAGTTCTCATGAGTTCTGGATGTGGAGATGGGAGAAGTGACTGACAGATGGAATTTATTTCACACTGTCTGAGCTCTTTTCCCCAGAGAGCCATAGGACTCTGACTACAAGGGGCAAGAATATTAAGAAATAGAAGAGGTCTCATCTGTCCATTGTATTATACTCATTCAGTGTGACTATTGGGTTTTACTTTGAACCTGGAACAGAATTCTGAAGGAGTTTTTGTTAAAAAATATTTTAAAAATTAAAAAAGTAAATGTGTATATTCATACACAGAATAACCAAGATAGATGGTGTTTGAAGGTACAAACCAACCAAAGCCTGACTAGAAATGCCCATATGATCCATTGTTCAGCCTTTATCATTTCACCCTCATTCTTTCACTATTGTTGCATTCTTGACCTCTTCAGCGACTGTGAATAACCACAACATTATTGATTAAAGGGATAAGGTAATGCCAAGATGAGGAAACAGGATGTAAACACCAACTCAATTCATACAGATTATTCATGTGCTGGTAGCTGCCCATAGAGTCTGGTTATGCAAGAGTCACTGAGAACAAATCTAAAGCCCCCCGCCTTGGATTTGTATTAGTGATGAGTCCCCGAGAAGCTCACCTTTGGTAGAAAAAAGTCAGCCAGTTCAAGGGTTTCCTATCCTTTCTAAAGCAACAATCAACCTCATTTGGGAAGCTTCTGACCAGACCTGTCAGAGGGTACAAAAAGATACACAGCAGCAGTGCCACACAGGCTTCTGATTTATAGTAAAGCATAAGGAGATGTCAGAGGAGAATGTACAAAATTACAATCAGCATTGCAAAATTTTTGCCTCTTCACAGGAAGAAAGCACTCTGGCATTGAATGACAGAAGTATTTTTTCAATATAACATAGAGAATCTATTATAGATCTGGAAATTAAATTCAGACTACCTCAAGCCCTGAATCTAAACCTCTGTTGCTTCACGTTTGGTTTCTTTCAGGACCGCACATTTCCAGTGCCTCCAGTTTCCATGTTCAAACAGGGATGTAGCTTAGAATAAAATTTTGAGTACCTCGTGTTCTATCAAAGGCCATTGTTAATATAGTTCCTTATATCCAGATGGATACATCTCCATGAAATACACAGAAAATGTTTACGTCATTGCACTTCTCAAAGACAAGCTGTGTCCTTCTGGCTTCTCCACAACTTCAGAGGTGTTTGTCAAAACTTAAAACACAACACACAATATTTGGTAGCTACTGGCGGGTTTACATGTTCAAGTGCTGCCCTGGCAGTTGTAGCTGGGCCACAGGCCCAGAGAAAACAGCCACAGCATTCAAAAATACTGTACTAGACTGTACTGTACTGAGAATGATGTTCTACTTGTTCAAAGAGGGGAAAGATAATGGGAATTATATTTACTTCCCCATAAATAACTATTGCAGTCAGTATTCTAAGAGCAACATGAGTGTAAAGATCAAAAAGATAATTGAGTCAAGACTAACAGCATTTCAATATTGAGCATTGCCAAGGCAACACTACGGCCTCAGGTTCATCCCTTTGGATCAACTGGATTTGGCACCACCACTTGCAGAAAGTACTTAAGAAAAAATGTGCCCATGACCCTTAATACCAATAGGTGTCATTTTACAAGCAGAAAGGCTTCTGTGCACATCACATTACAGATGCTTTAAAAAGTCCACTATATCCTGCAGCTATTCAGTCAAGCCTAATCACACATTTGACCTTTACAAATATACAAACAGGATGGCAGGAGAGATTATTTTAATCAGATCTGAATGCATATGAGAGGCCAACATGCAAATTATATGGAATATGCAATTATGCTTCTATCTAACATTTCAACAGAAAGCAACAGAGATTCCTGTTGCAATTGCCACGAATCACAATAGCACTCAGATTAGAATTTAAAACACAGTTTATGAAACACAGACTTCCATTATCTCAGATTGATTTTTATAGATGTGACAGCATATGTCCTACTGCTGTGTGTCAAACAGAACTTCACAGGCTCACTGATCTTTGCTGCACAGGGTGGTTATGTTTGCAATTATTTTTGTTGCAAGACTTCTCCCCATCTCTGGACAGCAGGAGCTCCAAAAAACGGCATAGAAAAAAAAAAAAAAAAAGACCACACGTTCTCAATACAGTGGAGTAACACAAAGAAAACAGAGAAAAAGTGTTTGCTGAGCGAGTTCTACCACCACAAACCATGATCTCAGCCCTCATGAAAGCCTCCACATACATGTTAGGAACCAGAATAGATGGCTATTGGATATGGTCGGGGTGACCTTTGTGCAAGAAGGACCATGCTGAAAAAGGAAACTAAATGAAGAGCAAAATGGCAAATGAAGATGGGAGATGCCCAGAAATGACCAATGAAATAAATAAGGGAACCAGGCAATGATTTTGTTGATTGCACAGCCTCCAAGAGAATTATAACAAACCATTAATGGTGGAAAGTAGTTCCCCAAGTGAGGGACATAATTATGAATATCACTGTGCAGTAAAAATCAAAGAACAAGAGAGGGCAGGATTAGATTCTGGTCTTCAGGCTGATGTCTTGGCTGTGGTGGAAAAAGCTGAAACTTCTGGTGGGTCAAAGCTGGAAAGGCAGCACGTTTGTGGGCTGGCAGGTTAGGTAAGAGAAGTCAAATTATACTGAGTAAATGTACATTGAGTTAAACTACATTAGATTTTTACTTTCTTACTTTAATCAGGGCCCTACATACCTACCTAAAATCTCCCACCAGGTTCCTGGAGATACATCTTCCAGATTATTTCTGTTGTTACCATAACATGCAGTATTCCCATGGGATCTCTGAAGTTAGCATAAACCACACATTAGCTGTTCCAGACACATATGCTGATTTTACTGCTTTGCTTCTGCCTTTGATCAAGCTAAACCTAAGTTCACTTTTGACCCTTGTCTCATTTCCATCCATTTTAATGATCCAATAGCACAAAGCCCAGTAATTTTTTTTTTAGTCACACAGAAATTAAATTGTTTTCTGTAGGAACAGTGTCTAAGTGCTACTAATATTCTGGGAGGCACAAATTGGCAATTAAATAGATTTTTATAAAACCGCCATTTTGTTAGATGAAAAGATGGCTAAAAGAACAAGGAGAACAATTTCAAATGGAGGCTAAGGGAAATGTAACAAACCTTTTTGGTATTTTGTTTGTTTTTATTTTAAACTTTTTATATTGAAATACTGACTTATTCCAATAGTGGAAAAGAACATGGAAATAGTGGGAAAGAAGCTCTTCACTGTAGATACCATATGCATTGTATCTGAAATAAAATAAAAGAGGTTTAAAAGGATAAAAAGGAAACATACATTACTCAGGGAAAAAGCCACTGATGGATAACTGTTATTGAACCAGAAAGAAATAATGAGGCCATGGCTAGCAAGTGAAAAAGATAGGTTTAAGGATGAACATTTAAAAGACAGTGACACATTGCATCCAGATCCTTCTGTTCTTTCTCTGAGAATGAGAAAGACATAATAAACAAGAAAGGAGAAATTCAAGTACGTGAATCTAAGAAGAAACATGAAGTAAATTGCAGCCTGTGAGATGTGGTCTAATCAGCAAACTGACAGAACTGCTTAACTTCCAGAATAAAGTCTCTAGAAAGGATGGATTCCTATAGACAGAAAAGGGTGCAGAGATACATTGCAGAAGGAGGAGCAGCACATGGCAGAAGAAAGGAAAGATATGCATGCTGACTGCAGGAGCGCTGCCAATTTGTACTGAATTGAAAGATACATGGTTGGAATATTATAGGAAATTGCAGTAGAGCTCCAGGGCAAGATAAGAAGCCAGACATGGCAATTTAAAGTAGAGGAAAGGAAAGTTAGAGCAGTGATCAAGAAGGGTTTGGATGATGTATATCCCAGAGAGGATAAAGATTGCAGAATGATATTGAAAGAAAACATTTTTCCTGTGATTCTGAGAACATGTTCATAGCCACTTCCTGCTTGGTATTAAAAAGTGAGCAGAAATCACATGCTTAGCAAAAGAGCAGGTAGCTGATCAAAACGTGATGAAAGCTAGCAGAGTTTGAAGATGTACTTACAAGATGGCACTGCAAATTAATTTAATGCTCTTAACCCAAATATTTCAGGCATGTATCAAATTGAGATCTGCCTGAATCAAACCTCTCAGAAAAAAGTGCTCAGAATACATTTACATTTCAGTTGAATTAGCACTCAAAAGCAAAACAAAATAGAGAAAGCTGAGGACAACCTCTGGAAAGGAAAGAAGAGTTGCAGGGAGTTTGTAGCTCCAAGAAAAAAAAAATTGACATTCTATATGTTCTGTCAGTATTGGGTGATGGGACCTCGGACACTGGAAGCACCAATGGCAAAGACAGAGGAGCCCACAGAACAATAACGCTATTGTGGGGTCAGGAGAGCACAGTGGTGTTGGTAGGGGTTGTCTTTTCAAGTATGAGATGCATTCTTTCTCAAAAGGATCAAACCTTGTTCTGAACTCACTCTGATACCAGAAAGGTCAGCCCTCAGCCTAGGCAGTACAAGTTCTATTAGCAGGGCACAATTAATATTTTGCCACTTCCAGATTGATCTATAACCTGACAAGTTATTTGAGGATACCTCAGTTTTATTTCAGAAGTTGGACTAAAATTCCATTACTGAGTGTTTGTCAGGCCTTCATTTGTTACTTTTCACCTCCCTTCAACACATCCAGCCAAAATAGGACAGCCTGGTAACAAGAACTATCAGCCAGGACAATCAACAGAGAATAAAACTTCTCCATGTCATTTGATCTACTCTACATATAAATTTCCCAGTTCATGTATGATAAGATTTAGAATATCTGATATTTAGTTACTGACAAAAACGTACAGCAGCCCATTTACATAGTCTTATTGTGGTAATATATTGCAATTTTAACTTTGGACTTTGCTATCGAGGAGCAAATATGTTAAATAAATATTTTAATTTAATGAAAGTAGTATATGTTTACTTTCTTTTCAAATCAAGAAAGGTTTTTCCTTCATATGTTAGCAAAACATTTGACTTAATTTTTTCTTGCCTATCATTCTGCAGAGCTGTTTTAAAAACTGTCATCTGTGATCAGCATTGATGCTAGTTATATTCTTATGCCACAGTTTAAAAAGAAAAGCAAGTCCTCAGTCTGGAGCAGTCCACCTACCAAGTTGCCTTGGAATCAGGAATCTTAAAAAGCCTGCAAGTTTCACCTTTCAAGGAGCGATGAGAACAAGTGCCAGAACCCCCTAGTTTGTCATGTTCTGTTGCTTGTCAACCTGCCAGGCAGCTTGCCAAAGGCTGAGGCAGGAGAGCCTGCTACAAACCCAGCAGGGATCTGTCAGAGCCCTACCTCAGCTTTGCTGAAATGAAAATGTCTGTGCAAGCCATTCTGATTTCAGCAAGCCAGCAAATTCTACTGCACAGAGATTGGTCACTTGGAAAGAATGGACTATGACTGAAGTTATCCTTATCTATATTCCTATGAAGAAAGTATTCATGAGCATTTTCCTGGCCAGCCTTACTCAGTTGAAGTCACAGACAAATCTTCCCTGCATGAGCTTCAGATGTGGAAATGTGCACTGCATTGTGTAAACAGATTCATCTCCTGTCTAAGCCAAACATCCTATCCTTTTCCTCCACCGTGTTTTCCATAGAAGAGGCTCTGAAGGCTACCCAATTAACTCTGAAATGATTAAGACTGCAGGATTCAGTTCTGTAAGAGGTCTGGTCACTGCTGTGAACGATGTACTAAGCTCACTGAGCTACACCAGTAATCATTCCAAGCTGGTCTGAGCCAGGGAATGCAACTGCACCCTCACGCTGGAAGGCAGCCCAGAGGAATGGGCAAAAGCAGTGAGCCCAGGGAATATTGTAAAGAATGAGCCCCGGTTATCAAAGCAAGCTGGAGTTACCTCACAGGTGGGCTTGGTGTAACCTCTGGTTTTGGGGGCACTGCTGCACCAGTGGGCCACTGGTTGTGTAACAGCCTTTCCTGAGATAAGTGCTTGCTCTTTTGACATCCAGAAAGAAGAAATTCAATGAAATTGAGACCACCATAGAGCAAGGAGAAGTTTAGTCGATTTCTATGTCTTGCAAATAACACAAAGCCTTGTATTTGAGATAAATGGATGTGAAGTTTATGAACTAAAACTCTATTTTACAAAGAGGCTGTAATGGTGTAAAAAGTTATTCTACAATTCTGAACTGGCACTAAGCATATTACATTTCTCAGCTATTTGATCAAATTTACAGTTTTGATACTCCTGAATAAACAGAGCCTCTGTTTTTCCATTACACTAACTAGCACATACCCAAAATGCCAGCATCAGCATTCATCGAAAAAGGATTAAAAAAAAAAAAAATTAAAAAAATTGAAAACCATAAATTTTTAAGAAGATGAAAACCTATATAGAGATAAATGTTCATAGCAATTCCAAAGATATGTGACAGCATGAAGTGGGGTCGGCTGATGAAGAAACATTGCAATTATAAAACCCTGTAATCTGGAACAGGGATAGCTGATTCCTGTGATGGTGTAATTCTGCTGGTTTTAACATTACATTACATTATGTAGCTATGGTATCTGATTAGGTAATTTACATGGAATGATTTGACAGGAATTTTAAAATATCCTTACTGCTTTATATATCTATTAGAAAGGAACATTTCTATTTTACTGTCTATGCAATGAGGCAAGGAATCTTACATCTTTGAGAATATGAGTCCAGCAGACTAGAATTTAATTACAAAATACTTGCTACAGAGTAGAGACTCAGGTGAGATTTTTTCTGCAAAGTCCTCCAAATAAATTCTTTCTAAATTGGAGGGATTCACTCTTTTAAATGCCTAAATTTTATTAAAGCAGTCCTGAGACTACTCAAGATTTTCTGTTTGTTTAAAACTCTGGTCTCCAATTTCCATTTACTTTGGCCTTCCTTTAATACCACTATAATACCCTATTTTGTTTTTTTTCATGGCTGGTCCTCCCTCACAATCTGCCAGAGCCTCACTTTTCATTAGTTTCATTAGAGGCTCCTCCTCCAAAACTCCACAGTTGTGCTCCTTACTTTATCTTTGTGCTTTTCTCTAACCAGTCTGACATGCATACAATTTTCACAACTATTTCAAAACCTGCATCTCATAGTTCTATTATCTATTCCTGACTTTCTTCTTCAAACAAATATTTAACCTTCCTGAACAGATATCTCCTCCAAGGTAGCACAGGTACTTTCAGATGCTCAGCTGCTAGTGCACAGGTCTGCCTCATGCACTACTTATATGTTCAGTGGGAAATTCAAGCAGAGAAGTTAGGATAGGAAGAATTATTTTTGTCATTTCTCTATCAGCTGTTGCTCAACATCTTAGACTAGATTCACAGATTGTAAAATGAACCCTATCTCAAGGTATATTTATGCTAGAAAATTAAGCAGTGCCAGGAAAGAAACCACATAAAATGCATTGAAATTTGTTTTGACCGTTATATTTTTAAATCTCAAATGGTTTTTCACGTAGCAAATCACACCCCACTAAACAATTCCCTGGAGACAGCAGATAACAAGGATCATTCCCAGAAAAAAAAAAACATGTCAGCAGGAATTTTTCCCACCTGTTCCTTATGCTGGAGGGTAAAACTGTTCCATAATAAAGACATGGGGTTTATTTCATGCCAGCTGCCCTCACTGTCTGAAAATGGTCCAAAGCACATCTAATTTAACTGTAGAGCTGTAACCAGTAAGGCCACTAGTATTTGCTATCAATCCTGCCATTTTAAATGACTGTGGAGTTTACTCAGGGGCAGGAGAGTGAGAAATACAAGAGTAATTTAGAATAAAATAGCTAAGTGGGTCTTTAATTATTGACTCCTCAAGCAATGTCGTTTGGGATCAATCAATGAGGGAGTTTGCACTGAACATCACATTAACTTCTCAGAGTTTTATCTCCAGTTAATTTCTTTTACACAGTTTAACAATTTAAAGTTTATTTTTAAATGTTTGCATATGGAATCCAGAGACAGCTACTAAAAGAGCAAACGTGACTGATGCATGAGAAACTTCCTACCTGAACTTTGCATGGGAATTCAGCATTCATGAGACAGCTGCAGAACACCTTTATTGCTGCCAGCACACTGATAGCACAGTGCTATTTCACACAGCACTTCAGCAATCCAGTATGCAGAGAGGTTGCATGGATTCAGGTCAGGACTGTAAATCCTATCTCCCAGGAGTCTCATGCTGAGCAGCTGACATTTCAGCAACTCCCCCCCTTCACCAACGGAGAGTTTAAATAATAAGCCCAGCAAACAAACCTTGCAGAACAACTTTGTCATTCACTGACTTCATAAGAACTCTATGAAATACACAGATCTGATGAACACACACAGCCTTACAGGCAAACTAAAAGTGCATACAGCAAGAGTTTGAAACTCTTGTTCTAAACCAGTAATATGCAGGCGTGAAAAGTTCTCAGATGAGAAATACATTCCATGCTGGTTCTGCACAGCAGTTCCACAAGTGTTCAGCACTAGACCTAGAAGGGTCAAACCCAGTTATTTACAACCCACTTTGCAATATTTCAGAAAACTCAGGTTTTCTACAACATCTAGGGTTTGGGTTTTCTGAAGCATTCAAGGCTTTCAAAACATTTTTCCAGTATTTAGGTATATTAATAGCTATACTGCCAGCTGTGAAAAGTGACCCATACCCCATAATCTTGCACTATGTAAGACCTGAACTAGGCTGTGAGGAACCCTGGACTTCTTACAGGGCCCTTACAGTGATCCTGCTGCTGAATCACGTTCAGTCAGTGCAGTATCACTATTTAAAAATTTTGTTAGTAAATAGAGGGAATTTTTCTCCTTTCCCAAATCTAGCACCTCAAAAAGTATGGTCCCATCTGCACAACAATCACATGCCTGCATTTTATCTTTACACAGTTTACATTCCACATGTATCCCTCTTCCTTGTCCTAAGGTTTGAAAAGCAAACCTTAGGACAAGGAAGAGGGATATCTCTGTTCCTCTCTCATCACAATTTAAACAGTTTCATCTTTGCCCTTACAAAGTTTTTCGTATCATTCTTATTTCCATAACACTAAATAGTTCTCAAGTAGTTAAAGAGATGTAACTACTGTCTGTTTACACATTCCATTTAGCCTCACCTTTCCTCAAAATGAAAATCATGACTTCTGACTGCAGAAGAAAAAAGAAAAAAAGAAACAGCTGCTTTTCCTATAAACATCTTTGGCCAATGTCCAAAACCCACTGGCAGATGCAGGCAGATTCTTCCTCCTCTAGCTGCATCCAAAACCCACTTTCTTATTAATTCAAGAGGCATATGGCGAGAGAGTCCTTCAGGAAATACTATGGGGAGGAGGGTAACCCTGTCTGTTTAGATCCTTCCTTATCTAAACCTTCATGTCAGGTTGAAATAGTGCACTTTTTAAAGTACTTTGGCAACTGAGGCTGAAAAATAAATAGGCAATGGGAAACAGGTGAGGACAAGAAATTCCCCACTTTGTACAATTTTATACCAGTGCAGAGCACTCCTTCTATGAAGTAAGCTCTCAGCACTGTGTAGTACCTCACAGGTGGCAGTCACTGAAATGGACACAGAGCTGTAGGCAATGGCACAGGTAAGAATCAGGTGGGACTTCTACCAAAGGTCAGAGGAGCTCAGGTGCAAACTTGATGGAACCACAGAGGGAAATTTCACCAGCCTCCCTGGCTGATGTCCTCTCCATGACAGAGCCTGGCTACTTACAGAGCAAACCTCCCAATTAGCCCTTTGGAGACTCATGGCACCCTCTAAAATGAAGTTTTGAACAATGCACTCAGATCCTTATCTTTCAAAAACCTAATACTCTAGATCTTGTCAATTAAATCCATTGGGAAACACCAAGCATAATACTAATTAAACCAGGAAAAACCCAAAAGAACTGTGAAAAAAATTCTTCATTTTTTTTCCATTCAAAAAGAGATTTGAAAATTAAAA
Source organism: Cettia cetti (assembly GCA_013401135.1). NCBI lineage: Eukaryota > Metazoa > Chordata > Aves > Passeriformes > Sylviidae > Cettia > Cettia cetti. The sequence continues at coordinate 30,171 of VZUI01057060.1, read as the reverse complement.
TGAGTACCAAACTAATTCCATGCAAGGCTTTAACCAGCTTTTGAATTTTTATCGTTGCTAACAGATAATCACTTAGTAGAGCAATAAAATTTACATCTACTACTACCAGATAATTAACAATGGAGTGAACACATCATTTAAATGAGGAACTATGGAAAAAAATTTCTAAAATAATTAACAAGCCTGAGCCTTGGAAAATTGAAACTGTTAAGAGCCACACAAAAGCTAAGGTAACTATACATTATTTACATTAATCAGTGTCTAAGAACAGAGTTCAAGGAAAGCTGCAGAAGGGGTAGTTTGTGAGAAAAGGCACCAACAAACAACCCATTCATGTTTATCTGAGTGATTCATTCCCAGTTTGCACACACCATGCAATAAGGCCCTTTTGGATGGCAGAACCATGAACGATACCAACAATGCTCTGACAGTTTTGGGTGGCATAACCCAGTATTTACATAACTACCTAGGATGAAAACAAGATGTTTAAGAGCATGAATCTACTAGTTATTAATGGTTTCCATCAGCAGCTACATAATTAAGATTAAAATAGCCCTCTGAGGGATTTCTAAAACTTTATGGCATTAATAGCTAAAACAACTTTATGTTTAAACATATGCTAAAAGCAGGAAGAATTAGATAATCTGTTTGATTGGATGCCTGATCTTCAGTACAGTTTTACAAGATGTGGATCTGCTTTAAAGTCCAGCAAGATACACATGTTCTAAAAAGGTAACATTCCAGAGATAGGAGACAGTATCAGCAGCTGGAACTAACCAGGAGCAGAAGCATGCAGGATAAATCAGCATGTCCTCAGGCTGCTGATTTTTCAGTGAATTAGAGAGAAACTTTCTATTCGCACATTTTCAGCTTTGGGCAGTTTGCCATTAAAAACAAAACCAGTGAATCAGTACAATTTATGTCCCACAATCTGCATGATATTCATGCTAAATCTGTCCTCTCATCATGCCAGCTCCTCTAACACTGCTGCAGGTGTCAACTTTGTACATGACTGGCACAACTGAAGACAAACTGGCATTTTTTTCTATCTGTTTTCAACACAGGACCCACGGATAGACAACAAGAAAAGCATTCAAACAGTAATTAAGTTCTGATTGCTTGACTTGCATCAAAAATACAAGAAACCATAGAAGCTCAACTTAGAATTTCATATTCCTTTTCTAGCTAAATCTTTCACAGTGCCCTTATCATTCTGAACTCTTTTCAGCATAAGCTAGCATGAGGAAGAATTCCCTTTTGGTCAAAACCCTCCAAGCTGAAACTAGTGCCTCATCCTGTTGCCATTTAATCTGAAATTTATGTTATTTACGAAGGATCTTCAGCTAGTCATTTACTCACACTGCACTTGCCACCTTGATTTTGGGTTTTCTTGGTCTTTTGAACCCATGTAATGCTGAATTCATCATACATGTCTAATTAATTATCCATTACCACAATCACCACTCTGTAAAACACGATGTGGCACTTTCAGCTCTTGGGAATTTTGGAAGGCCTCCAGTAGATGGAATTCCTCCACCTTCCTTTGTGTTTCTTCTATGATTTAGTTTGGAGGGGTAGAACAAAGAGCAAGTGATGTTCTACTTGAGTGTTGTTATTCATCCTCTACTGGCTGGAACCCTCCCCACCAACCAAGATTTTAACAGGTTCCCCTTCATTACACGTGCAGTTGTACCATTGCTTACATTAGTAGAGCATAAGGCACCAGATTCTATTTCTTTACATAAAACTTGACACAGTAAGATGTCATTTCTTGTTTAGGATTTCTACAAGCTACTGTAAGAAAATGTTTACTTTTTATTGCAGTAACAAAGCATTTTTTATTCTTTCCTAAACAACTCACTGTAGAATCCAAAGAGTAAAGATTTTTTTTTTCTTTGAAGCTAGGATGTAGCAATGAATAAAGATACAAACAAGTGTAGAAAGGAAATGTGCAGAGGGAGTAAAAAGTAGAGGTCTTTGCCAAGAATGTCAGTATGAAATAAGACTTCAGACATCAGTAAAATTCCAAGTCATATTCTCTTTCCAAAACTTATTACAAAGTATAGCAAGTAGTAAGCAATAAAAATGCTGAGAAATGTCAAAGCTGGATAACACATTTTTGTCTCCCTCTGGGCTTTTTTTTTTTTAAATTGAAATCAGTTACAACGCTGGATTCCTAGAAAATAGGGTCAAAAAACCAAAGGAAGAACTGCTTTCTTAGCCCATTAATTTTTATTTTAAAACCTGCTTTAGGCCTGATATAGCTTAGCAAAGCAGAACCAGGAGCTAAGAAGTTGGGGGGTTATGTAAGATTTTTCAGCATCTGCCTCCTTCATATGCAATGATTACAAACCATTTAACCCAGGACTGCTATTTAAACTGGCTCTCAACTCTACTGGCTTTACACTACACTGTAAGAAGATAAATTGCATCCCACAGTCAGCATTAGAAAATGGAAAATACCAATCCTCATCAATATTTGTACTATATGAGGAGGGAGTTTTTAAATCGCTGCCCTTTGAGCTATACCTATATTCTAAATGTTATTGTCAGATAGAGAGAAAGCAAGCCCATGAGATGCCACTAAAACCAAGGATTGCTTTAGAGTCATATCATACAAGCTGAATCTAGAAATGCTGCCCATTCCATAAAGCTTGACATCATAATTCCATCAACACTTGACACCAGAGGACATAAAAAGTAAATCAAACCCCATGTCTAAAGCTAAATATTGCAGAGCATATCAAGTTTTAAAAAAATATAAAAGCTGATTTTAATTGCTTCCATTAAAAAAAGAATTTTGCAAATGAGCACAGAAAAGTGACTTGCTTTTATAATGATCTAGATGAAAATCAGCCAAAATAGCTTGAATATATATTAATCAAATTCACAGAAATGTTACATTGAATCATTTAGGTTGGAAGAAACTTGCAACCTTACTGAGTCTAACTATTAACCTGACACAGTGAGTCCACCACTAAACCATGTCTTTAAGTGCCACATCTACACATCTTTTAAATACTTCAAGGCTTTGGGGCCCAACCACCTTCTTGGGCAGCCTGTTCCAAGGACTGACAACCCTTTCTATGAAGAAATTTTTCCTAATATCCAATCTAAACATCCCCTGTTCTGGTTGGAGCAGTTTCCTCTTGTCCTGCCATTGTTACCTGGGAGAAGAGACTGATCCCCACCTGCCTACAGCCTCCTTTCAGGGAGTTGTAAGGTCCCTCCTGAGCCTCCTTTTCTCCTAACACCCCCAGTTCCCTCAGCTGCTCCTCTTCAGACCCTACACCAGCTTCATTGCCCTTCTCTGCCCCTTAATCTTAGATGTGCAAGATGAATGGACAGAATTACTCTTTGAAGAAAAACTAGCAGGTATTGAGTGATGAACAATAATAACGTTCATATTAAATGAGCTTCTTTATCAAACTGCATGAATCAAAATAAATTGGCTAACATAAAAACCTACCAAAAGACCTAATCACTTTGTTAGGTTAGTGTGATCACTTAAAAGATCATTCAAGAATTAGCATAGTAAATTAATGTTTAACAATATTTATTACTTCACTGAATTCCTGAACAAAAAAGTTCAGGAATTCAAATCTAACAAATTTGTGATCCTTGTGTGTCCCTTCCAACTGTATTCTGTGATTCTATGACATTTACCATGAAAATCATTATGCATGATCATTGATGAATTAGATACTCTGAAACACAGGACAGTATTTTACTATCCTTTTCTGAAGCCACAAGAGATCACACACATTCAGCTCTTCTAAGATTGCTTCCTAATAGGAACCTTTTGTTGCAGGTTCCTCTAAAATGCAGTGGAAAGGAGCAGTTCATCACTTCCTTCTCAGTATCCTGACAATTATCAGAACTACAATGTGGCTTTGGATGTAAATAACAAGGCTTAATAAATCAGCTTCCTAAATTCTCCGTCTTGGGAATTAGGATTGTTACATCTTCCCCAAAAACCCCACAGATATGAATTTAACACATTTCCTTTAGAAGCTATTGTGTTGGGAGGTCCATACCAGGTAAGATACTCTGGTGCTTTATTTGCTGGCTAAACTTAATTCTTAACTGCAGCACTACTGAAACTGAAGGAACTGTTAATTAATGGTCTCAGATGGAATTGCACTGCTTTACATTCCTAAATAATCACCCAGCCTAGAGCAGATAATTTTACCTTTGCAATTCCAATACTGCAATATTGAGACAGTGAGTGCACAGAACGCCTTAGATCTATCTCAGAAATTAGATCTTTTAGTATCCACATTCATAATTTCATCCCCAGCCTGGATACTTAACTCCTAACAATTTGATCAGCAGAGCTTTTCCTATTCTAACACAATGACCTGTTTACACTCATACATACAGTTGCCAAGCTACTTCTTTTTCATAATCTCCCTTAATTTAAAACACATACACTGGGCATTTGCTTGCAGCAAAAACACTACACAGCACCATTTACCTATGGGGTCACAAAAGACAGCTCAAGATGCTGCAGTGATCAACAATCTCCTGTCTAGAGATGTGCAAGACCCTATCTCATTTCTGTTTATGCTAAACCTGCCTGTCTGGCAGTAGTTACAGTTACCACTCCCCTAACAGGGTAAATGCTAAAATGTGTATTCATTTTATCATTAGGTTACAGTGATGAAAGGGATTCCTTAAAAGTAGGAGCAATTCCCACAGCTGCTTCTTCACCCCATTATATCAGGTTTATGACTGTAGCATTATTAACATCAAAATGGGCAATCAGACACTACCTTCTTCATCTACCAATAGTTGCTTTAATTAGAAGTCAGTATATTAATAATAATTACCTGGTAATGATGTTCATCACCTATATGCCCTAATTTTCTAAGCAGTGCATACATACCACATTAAGCAATTAATTCTCAGAACAACTTTATGTGACAAGCCAATTCTATCTCTGTTTAAAAGACAGGAGAGCCGTAGCTAAATGACACTCCCATGAAACATCATTTAGAAATAAGATTAGACTATGAATATGACAGTATACTCATGCTTTCATCTTTTGCCAATACAACACAGCTTTCAAGGTAAGATTTATAATATAACTGTGCTAAAAGACGTATAATTTGCAAGAAAAATAAACCAGAAAATTAACATATAATGTAGCTCAGTATATTATACTTTCAAATCATGATGGAAACCTTGGGCTATGTTTCAGCCTTTTACACAGCAGAAACAAACCACCACCATGATTTCCCAAGTATTCGTTACAATATTCACTCCCAAAGTGACAAGTTCCACGGAAACCACCACAATGAATTTAGTTTTCGTTTTCACTCCTTAGTCATTCTAGTATTAAAATGCCTGATTTCTAAGCATATAAGGATTTTTAAGAAACCTGAAAAAGAACGCCAAAAATATCCTCACTACTAGAAATGATGAACTTGTTCTGTGAATCTGTATTACCTGTGGGACACTTTGATGCTTTTTGGCTAGTTTAAAGGGAAGAGTGAGGCTAAGATAACTTAGTTACCATAGCAATACCCTTCCAGGAACAAGACTTTGTTTGAAGTTTTTCCAGATTCTGCTCTTTTTTACCAGATGCTCCTCCAGCAGTGCCAGACTGAACAAATTCTGGTTGTATAAGTGTCAAATATTTGACAAAGCTTCAGTATTTCCACACTAGAATTGATGGCCCGGTTTAATCTCATCTTTTGCCTCTGTGTACAGGAGCAAGCAGCTGGGATTAGCTCTGTTTGTTATGTCTGTACTGTGCAGCAGTAATTGCTGTAGTTCCTTGGTTCAGGATTGCCGGTTTCCCACCTGCTTCATTTACAGATGGATCCCACAGGCAGGGACACCAAGACAAGGGTTTACAATTTGATTTTGTTTGTTGCCTTCCCCCACCCCAATCTGATCCCAGTATTATACAACGTGTTTTAAAGTTGAGCTCTACTATTTCTGCATCTCAAGTCCCTCCAAAAAGGAGTCCAGTGACTCTGAGCTTGAATCTCCTGTCACATATTCAGGCTTCCATAACCACTATCTCCAGCAATCTTTATTACCAGCTATGACCATAACTGCTTTTTCCTCTGTACTATTTCCATAACCTTAAAATATTAAGAAAAATGCTTCTGGCTAGTCCTACTCACTAGGGAAAATATAAAGAAAAGGAAGAAGGAAACTGGACACAGATTTCTTCCAAACACCTGTTAGCAATGCCAGGCTTTTCTCTACATAATTCCTCTTGAAACAAGTAAGCTGTGATGTTTGGTTGGCTTTTAGAGAAGAAAGCATCCACAAGCTCTGTACCTTTCTGATCCATTTACCTTTTACTACTTTACCTGGCAGATAATTAAAAAGCAACAGTGCCAGCTAAATTATCAAAGCATGATGTAAGCCCTGTTCTTCATGCAGTTACAAACACTGCTGGACAGGCTTTTAACTGCTCTTGTCCTTATGTTGGACACTTCTACCCCAGCTGTGAGGAGCAAGCTGATTACAGGATGGGAATTGTACTGAAGACAGGTAACTCTCTTCAAAGCCTTGTTGAGCTTAGGCATAAGGATATGGCTACAGCTCCTGTATTCCTTCCGTGGAGTCTCTGGCTGAAATAGCTCATCTCTTGCAGGAGACGCTGACAACAATGCTCAAGCCTTTGGGAGGCCTTTTGCACTACGAGCTTTGCAGTTGTGTCCTCTCTTTGACTGAAGTAAACTGTGCTCTAACACTGCAGTCCTATGATCTCTAGCCAAGTACTGCATGACTGGGGAAAGTGCAGAACTAATGATCATGTAAATGAAGTACAATGAAGAGATGCTACAGAAAAACCACAATTCATTTGAAAGACATGTTTGTAACACAAATCTTAATTTATAAATATAAATGTGGCTATAGAAATGCAAAGATGCCCACCCCATAAAATGAGAAACAAGAGAATGCCAGGTAGGTGACCATTAAAGAAAAACAAGAAGCTGATGGACCCACATCTATAACATCATGGCTGAGTTCTCCAACATTTGCTGTCATCACATTTTCACCTCTGAATCTTGCTAAAGCAATACTGCAGTACCACAACACACCAGAAAACCAGTTGTTCAGTAAGTCTGATTTGTGGCAATACTATCACCTTTCTCACCTCTTATTTTACCATCCTTCTCCAGAGATTTCAAAATAGAAATGACTAAAGAGGGAGGAAGGGGGAAATTGGTTATGTGAAGAACAACCAAATCCTTTTTCTTTAGAACAGACAAAGAAAATATTTCACTTACACAGAAATGGAAACTTTATGAGGAAGGAAGATTTTGGGTATAGGTTTGTTTGTTTCCCTGACAGGTAGTCTACACAACAGTTATAGACACTGTGATAAAACAAAATAATTACCCAATGTAAAAATAAACCTCCTTAACACCTTATTCATAATTTTCTTTCTTACATTGAACCAGGTTTATCACAGTGATACGCAACAGCTAGAAAAATACTTCATTATTTGAGTCATTAGGCAAACAATACAACAAAAAGCAGAAACTTACAAGAAACTCAACAAAACTTTCTTGGAACTCAACAACTTGTAGCAACAACTCAAACCACCAGAGGAATACAAACTAAATCCCAGAAGCAAAGCCAACAGGAAATGTTGGTATAATTATTTGCTAGGTGGGCCTCAAAAGAGCCCTCTCCCAAGTCAAATGCACACCCCAATAAAACATTAGAGATACTCCTAACACTTCTAGGTCAGCATGTCCTTTCCATGCTACTTTACCTTGCAGCAATCTCAAGTATGTGTGAAGAGCTGGGCGTCAGCTTAGTACTAGTCCATGCCTGATAAAATCTGCACAACAGACTGTAGAAGACCTAAAAAGAGTTTTTATGTATTGCCCAGAGACTTTAAATTCCAATAAGTAGAAGAAACTGCAAGGTGGAGATTAGCTAATGCTATTAAAATGGACAGTCATTCTAAGGGAGAGTTTTGCACTGATATGTTTAGCAAGTTTGTTTCTTTTTCAGCTGAAGCAAGAGCTAGCAAATCCCTGCCTGACATTAGGATAATTGGTATGTAGGAAACTTTCATTAGAATGACAATCCAAGAGCGCTTTGTTAAAATACAAAACTCTATTTGCATTTGCTGCTCATAATGTATTGAGCACAAACCAGATGTTACTTTCATATTCAAAATTTGGATACTTTGTTTAAAGTAGCCACGCATTGATAAAAGTTCACAAAACAAACCAAGAAAAACACACACACAAAAAAAAAAAAAAAAAAAAAAAAAAAAAAAAGAAAAAAAAAGCGCTCCTATTTGGAATTCATATTAGGCAACACTTGCAATGAAATTTCGCGGTATGGAGGACTTGTTAGCCTGAGTACCCGAAACTAGGGTTGGTACTTCAGAGAGAACCGAAGCAAGGCAAGATTACAAGGGACCACCCGGGTGCTCAAATCGCTGCCCTTCCTTCACCGCCCTCGCCCGCGGGTGGCTCCAGGGGTCAGGCAGACATTTCCCGAAGCCCCAGCACGGGCAGTGCCCCCAAACCCAGCGAGCCCCGGGCAGGGAGCGGCGGGGCCCCGCTGCCCGCCCCGAGCAGCGCCGCGCCCGGGACGCGCCAGAGCAACAGCAACAACAACAACCCGAGGAACCTTAACATCCCCAGCCAAGACATCCCAGAGAGAAAAAAGCAAGCAAACAAAACCACTGCAGCAAATTGGTTTTAATTCTACCCGTACGCACAGGATTACTCCTGGGCAACACCTCCAACACACCCGAGGCATTGCGAACTCGCAGCTATTACGAAGCCTCAATCATCCCTACTCAAGAGTTCGCATTGCTGCCGCTGATTGACACCGCTGCTAACTAGAGCTGAGCCCGCCGAGCATCGCGCATCGCGCGGCCGAGAGAGCGCACGACGCCGCGGGAGCGCCGCCCTCCGCCTCCGCCCGAGCACAGCACGGAGCGGCGCTGCCGTGCCCAGCCCCAGCCCCAGCCCCGCGCAGGCCTCACCGAGCAGATCCAGCGGCGCCGCCCACCCCGGTCCTGAGGAAGGGAAAGCGGAGCCACCCTCCCGGCGGCGTTTAAATAGCCCGCCGACGTCACGTGACCCGCGCCGCCATGGGCGCGTGCCGCCCGCGCAGCTGTGAGGGTGTCCTTGGCTGGGTAGCGGCGGAAAGCGCTGGAAGGACTCTGAGCCGCTTAAAATAAACGCTACCGAGGTTCCAAGCTGGCCGTGCCAGCGTGTTTGGTGTGATCGGTGATACAGCCCTCTGGCCCTCAGCCTTCCAGCATGTGCTGACAGCAGGGCTCTGCCTTCATAGCACTGGGTGGTGAAGCAGCGTTTCCTGAGGAGATGATGGCCTGAATTCTCCAGAGGGGAACGAGCTACCTGGCATTCCATCATGGAAAAGCTAAAGCATGTGCGAGAAGCTGACTGGCTGAAGGGTGACAAAACTATTATTCCATGTAAAACAGAGGAACCGGACCCGCTTCTCTGAAGGCAGCAAGGGTCTCACTGCCAAGCCTTACCCAGAGATTTAATGGACCTTTAAAACAGCTTAAGTTGCTATAAATATGAATAACTACCTGACCGTAGAAGCTGGCAGCGTTCACCCATTAAATGTTCCTGTAAAATAGGGAATTAAAAAGTATAGAACTCAGTTTTTCCACACCCCCCAGCATGCTGCCAGCAGGACTGCCCCAGCTTCACCAGCTGTGCTTGGAACTGAAGGCATCGACACGGTGGTGTTTCCTTGGCACTTGCATTTTTGTTCTTCTGTCACCATTTCCCTTGAAGTTCCTTACCATGAAAGTGTGTGGCATTTTTTAGGTATTAAAGGAACATGATTTAGGGCCATGTGCAAGAGGACTTCCCTTTTATGGCCTTTCCCTAATATTAAGGCGTCACTCAGTCACAAACTCTTTTATCTAACTTCATCAATACTTAAGTTCCCATACATAAAATTGTACAAGCTCTCAAGTTTGGCTGCACTGCACACACTCAGCCACCTGTTTGTGACAGCACAGATCTCCCTTGTGTCTGGTTTATACTGAGAACCTGCCAGTGCTCATAGAGGCTTTTGCTGCCTGTTCTGTCTGCTGGGCAAATTCCATGGCACGCAGACTGCAATGGCTTAGGAGCACAGAGTCGAAAGGGGCTTCCTGACCTGCAGGGTCCTGGCTCCAAAGCTTTTTGTTAAAAATGCCAGAAATGTCTCTTGTAGACAAGTCCAAGCACCATCACACAATGGGAGAGACACACTGCCTTGTGCCCAAACATGCTGTATTTTCACACAAATTAAGCACTAATAATGGAGTCCTGGGGCTAATAACATCCCTGTAAAAGCAGTGGCTTTCCTAAATAAAGCTCCCAGATGAGCCTGGTGTGATATCATGACTCAGTCTGTAGAAAAAGGTAGAAAACAAACCTTAATACCTGCTCATGATCTGATGCAGAGACAATTCCCATTTGGCTCCATATCTGTGTTTGGCTTTATGCTAAGTGGATTAGCAAAACACCAACCAAACACATCTGAATTTCATGCTCTTTGGTTTTTCTGTCAGCTTACTAACACACATTCTCCACAGAATTCAGATTTTCCTCTTGTGTGAAAAACATAATACATCAAGTGCAGATTACTGTGTATACCTTGCCAAAATCCTACCTGAAACCAAAGCCAAACTACAATGCTGCAGAGGTTAGCAGAAATACTGTTCCAAAGCCAAACAGAATATCAAAATAAGTAAATAAAAAAGTCTTCCTGATCTCCCATGAGTACCTTAGAAGAAACATGGAAGCTTGAGATTAAAATGGTGTAAACACAGTGCAAATAAACCGTGTGATTTTGAGCTTTCTACTATAGTTCTGCAGATATGCTTGTACAGCAGGAGACTAAACATTAATAGGACAGACTAAGGGAACAAAGATTTTCTTATAGAGGGCATTTTTTATTGAAAAAAGCTAGTAGCCCACTTCTCCTGTGCTTCCTTTCCACACCTTTATATTTTTAATTAAGCTGCTTTAATTTTATGCATCTGCTGGATTTGAATGCCGTTATTTATCCACAGTCCATCTTTCTAAATACAAGCCATCAGGCCCATCTTTGTGACAAACACTTTCTCCAGAAGTTTTGGGGCTGGTCCAGCCTGCCTAGCAGCACAGTCAGCCAGACCTTTCCCCTCAGAGTAAGGAGTGGCCCTCCAGTCCCCTCCTGTCCTCTTACAATGAAAGGATGGATAATGAGTTACCTATACTTGAATTTGGCACCTGTTCTTCACCCTTCAGAACTCACGGGAAGGGAGCAGGTGATGGATGAGCCAGCACTCTGTAGATCAGTAGATGTCCTGGTCTCATATCCCAGCACTTGGCTGCCTTACAGAAGCACTAGTCTTAGGAACTGCTGGACATTGAGTGCTTCTAACCAAAACCTTTGCTCTTCAACTGGTTTGTTCACCCACAGTTTAGGAAAGCACCAAGGGAATTTCATGTGAATGCCTGGGTTGACAATCTTTTCCACAGTTGACCTAACATTTGACATACATTTCTCAGCTAGAAAAAGTGCTGCTGTTTCTAAAGGGGTTTTTTTGGGGGTTTTTTTGGTGGTTTTTTTTTTGGTTTTTTTGTGTTGTTTTTTTTTACTATTAAGCAGTTTTTAGGTAGTTTACTGGTATTTGTGCTGGGAGTTCTTAAATCTCTGTGTAGAGATAGTATGGTTCTTCCAGCAGCTTTGTGTTCAAACTGCAGTGTACTGGCCTTAGTTTTTGTCACCATATTCAGAGAAAAGACATGCAGCTGCTACAGGTTTACTAATAAGGATTGACCACTAACATCTGAATGCCTCAGTGTATTACATGAGATTGTTTTACTGGCTCAAACATTAGTCAGAGATTACTTTCTTGTAATTCCCTGGTATTCCTAGAGGATGTCATCTCACTTAAACTTGTGTTTTCCTTGCTCTCCTATATTAGAGGGACTACATGTGGTATACCACAACAAAATCTGCTAATAGCTGACTTTGGACCTATAGGCTTCTTGTAATAAAATTACAAAAGCAAACTAATTGACATAACTTGAAAGAAACTCTCTATGACAACATTTAAAAATTTCAAAGTATGTTCTTTTGGGTAACATGCTATCTTTAGAAGACCACATTTTTGGAGAGGAAGAAGAAAGAGTCAACCTTCAAAGCATTTCTAATATTTGGGATAAGGGATTGCATTAGTAAGCCTGATGATCATGAAATGCTTCTCTTGTAATCCATGTTTGTTTCTTTCAAAAAGCTTTCCTTTCAGCTGTGTACAATAACATAGAGGCACCAAAAAAAAAAAAAAAAAAAACTCAATTAGAGGTTGCTTATTCCTGAATTGCTTTCATATGTTTGTATTCATCATGGGCATCACTAAACACCTTTTCCCTCCTTTGCCTTGTTATTGTTATCCCTTCATTCTTCCTTCTGTTCTTTTTCTTACTAATTAGACACCTTTCATCTCCCAAGTTACAGAATTAAAGTGTTGTTTAACAGCATCTCATAATTCACTCTGGATGTGTTATAACCATGGCCATTCCATACATTTTGTAGAGTACCTGGGACAAGGTGAAGGGGCTCCCAGGCTCAGAAAGTATGTGTGAATCTTGGATGATGCTCCTTTTGCTCAGAAGGGCAGAATCAATGAGTACAACACTGGCAGCATGCAAAAAGAGGCCCATGCAAAGGCCAGGAACTGTCCTGTGCGCCAGAAAAGGGGTTTTAAAAACCTCCCAATGGTGCTCTTACTCTAGTCTTGTCAGGATTCAACTGTAGATCCTGCCAACTGTTTTAGGATAAGTGGGAGAACTCGGTCACAGTTGCTTCCTTGGCATTAGAGGAATTGATACAATCTTTAATAATCTATGCAAAAATAAGGCTCTGAGGTTTTCTTCAGCACACATGCTAAGCACTGAATCTGGATCAGGACTCATGTTTTGGAACTGTACATTAATCTGCTCTCTGTATGGTCATTTTTTTAATACTTAATGGACTTTTGCTGCTCATTTAGAGAATAAACCTTTCTGATTGCTGTCTTCTTCTCCACTGCTTCTCTAATGCTGTGTTGTACCTCAGCCTTTCATTCAGGTAGCCTGGGGGCTGAGTTTTTGAATGGCAGCTGCACACTGGGTTTTCTTTTAGGGTAGCTCTGCAACCCTTAATTGTGTCTGAAAGACTGAATTGGTTCCTGTGTGCTTTTTAAGGTATCGTATAGATTAAGAGTGGCTCTCATTTTTCATTCACTTGCTTCCCATTGGGAGAGCCTGCACAAGTATTTTTTATTCATTGATGCTGAGATCATGTCTATGAGGACAATTTGAGCTTCCTGCACAATTCACCCTAATTTCAACTGACACAGCCGCCTCCCCGGGCGTTTCACCAACTGCAGCCTCACGCAGTTAGAAGACACTTTACCAAAGCAAGACAAAGAGTTATGCACACACAAACATAAATACGTGGAATCTTTAAAGGATTTTAAAGTATTTTGTAGAACCCAATAAAAAGCAAAAATTAATTTATTATTACAGACTCATTTGATAGAGGATCAAACCAAATATACAGGATGAAAATGATGCCACAAAATACATAGTACTGACTCGGTCTTAGTAAGAACAGAATTCTAGTTTCTTAACCTGCTCTTTAATTGAGAAATCAAGAAGTCCCAGGGTTAGATGTGGATGAATCGTTTTACATATACAAGCCTTTTGAATTAAGTCTTCCTTAATTTACATCAATAAGTTCAACTCTGAATTGCTACCCTTAGGGATACAGATTTAGGTTTGGAAGTATCTGCTTGCATTAGTTCAAGTGAGTGCTGCCTGGAAAGCAATATGACAATCCCAGAGGAAAAAACATCATCCACTGATTACTCCCAACTGTAGTGTAGGTGTGGGAACTTGTGCACTTGTAGGCTTCAAAGCCAGCATTTTCCTTCATTTCAGACTTCACCAGCTCACAATCTCTCCATGATCACTGCCTTAGAATGGACAAAAAGGGACGTGCCATCAGACACAACCCAATTTCAAATCAAAACAAATTAGTTCCCTTAGAGAGTTCTATCAAACAAGAATTAGCCTATGTAAACCACCCATGAGCTTCCTCTCTTTCCCATTAAAATTACATCTACCTCTTCATTCTGAATTCCTGTCTTAAATCTCTTCCTCATCATTATTTTCACCATTTTTCACTTTGCAGTTCTTACAGCATTGACTTATTTTGCTGCCCATCATGCCCAGGTGCAAGAGCTGCTCTGTTGTACTGATAAAATGCCACTGGTGGTAGCCTGCCAGTGAAACAGAATAAAGTGGGCCTTTAAAATAATTCCTGGGACACTTCCTGGGATGAAGTGGTATTTTGTGGCTCTTTTTCCTGATATTACCTACAAGCCTATAGATTGTCATGATTTTTCAGTAAAACCATTCAGGACTGGAAAATAAACTGAGACCCAATTGCTCATCCCCCTAGAAAAATGAACAGTTCTGCTGGCTGAGTTGACTTCAGTGGAGTTCAGCCAGATAGAGAGAGATTAAAAGGCTTTTATTCCTCTGCTAATAGTTCTGTCCACTTCTACCTTCATACTGCTTGAAGAAGCATAGAACTGCCTCTCACAGTGGTAGATTAGAGCTCATGAAAGAAATGGAGAAAAAATAAAAAGGTTAAGCAAGCAACAACTGAAAAATATAATTGTATTGATAATGAAAATAATTATGTTACTAATTGTACCTTGCACTGCTTTTTCACATTTTTTATTATCAACTTTACCTAACTTTAATCGGATTAATGATATCATCTACATATTTCAAATACCAAAAAGACTTTAATAAAATAGTCCCAAAGGAACTAATTGGTGGGAAAAAAAACATTCACAGTTCATATAACTACCAGAATACACTAAAGGCACAAATGGAAATACACACTCAAGAGAGAAGCAAGGCAAATGAGTTAAGAAAACCAATTTCTTTTACAGAGGGAAATACATTTTTTAATGAACTGCAAATCTAAGTATTTCTAATCTTCTACAGCCTTTGTTGTCAAAGAGATCAGGTTCTGAGATCATGTCTGCTCTGCATTACAAATGCTAGCAGTACTTTCCAATAGAGACGGTGCCAGGCAGCACAGCTTCTCCCCTAGTCCTTGAGTATCCCCAGCGGAGGTGCCCACGAGCAAAGCCGGGGTCGCACGTCCCGGGCATGGCTTGAGGAGGGACCCTGGTGCTGTCTCACTGCAGCACAGCCGAGGCCAGGCACTTCTCCCACAGCTGCAGCAGGCTTAGTCTCAGTAGCTGAAGAGGCATTTTCTTGCAGATAAAAACTAATCTGAATGACACAAGCAGAATGATGGAGCACTTTTATAGGAAGCAACAAATGAAAGAGTAGTCGAAAGTGTCCAGGGCTTGTGGTGAGAGAGGAGGAGTTGTTCTGTGCATAGTAAACACTGGATTTATTGAAATTAATCCCAATCACTTGTGTGGGGAAATGAGTTTTAAATTATGTTCCCAGAAACCTTCCCCAAAGGTTTCAAATGGCTTTTTCAAAGGAAATTGCTTGACTTTGAATTTTCTTTCTAAAATAATTTGGTGTCAGATTTAGCTACCCATTACCTATGAAATTCAGGATAGGGAGGTCAGCTTCTGGTGGATGCCTCTCTGCAGCAGCAAGTGGGGTTCCTGAAAAGAAATAGAGCTTTATTAGAAGGATGGTGCTATGAAATTTAGCTTTGTGCTGATGGAAACAGAAAAATATATAGGATGTACTTTAAAACAAAGACATTCAAAAGCTCCTTTTGCCTTTGTCGTTAAAAACATCATGCTAGATCCCTAAAAAATCTATTTTAGTTTATGTTTCCTACATTACTAGAAGGAAATAGTAGTTCTAAGCTTTATCCCATGGGAGCTTACATGAAAGAGAAATTTGACTTTGCCAGAGTAGCGTCTTCTGCTTCTCTGCATAATGCATTCAGTTCAGCTGCTCTTTCTTCTGGCAGTCAACATATGCAACAGTGTGTTTATGCAAGTTTGACCTTCCTGTTCTTCCCTGTCTCATTTCTGTTTGCATGAGCACTGTGAGCTGATAAAGTGAAGTACATTTTTAAGGTCTCTCTATTTTGAAAAGCCTTGAAAAGAAGACATCTCTTTCTCTGACACAAAGCTGTTAAAACCAGACCAGATGTATTCCTTCCTGGCACAATCATAAACCAACAGTTAAGGCCCTTTGTTTGTTCTTCACGTGGGTGAACAGAATCCAGCACACTTGTGCTGTGCCCAGAAAAGCCTCCATGAAACAGCAGGTAAGGTAATCAACCTGCCCTCCCTGCCAGCTGGGTAAGTGACAGCTCTGGATGGACCCTAAGCCCTGAATGCTTTAAGGACAACAGTTACCATAAACCCCTACAAAATTATAACCAAGGTTGGTGTGCTAATTTTCCTTCTTTTCCTCTTTAAAAGAAAAAAAATAGTTGCTCTGAACACAGCTGATGCCATGCCCCCACATGTTTAGCCACTCTATGGCTCATTTGATTTTAATCTCATTTGATTTTATCAGGGTTTCAATTTTTTTTTCTTTAATCTACACCTGAATGTCCCTTTCCCCTAATAAAGTTACTCACATTAATTAAGCTAAAAATTAGAATTAATTAATTTCCACCAACTAACGTTACTGTAATATTGGCTTCACAGTTCTCTTTTCAAAAGCATGTTCAGTGCAACTCAATTAAATTAGCTAAATAAAAAATGGTGATTTATTTCTGAATTTTGAACCAAAAATCAGCTGATAATCAGTTATGAAAGGAAAATCCCAGCTGTAGCTTTTCTAAAAATCAGCATTAAATTATGAGAAAGGTTTAATTTCTCTGTTCACATAAATATAGTTAAATGTTAATATTTTCTAAAAACAAAAATACATTGAAAAAAGATCACTTTCCTTGTAGACTGACTCATAGGAATATAGGGATTGGGCCATTTGATCAAATCAGCTGGTTTTCAAATTGTGTCATTTTTTTGAAATGTATTTCAAAGATGGATGGAATAGTCAATACTACAAAAATATAGGACATTATAAATGCCAAGGCCAGTTTTTTTTCCTAACTGGAGATTATTGATCTAATTTAACCTCCAAACCCAGCAGTGCTGGTTTCTTAACACTGTCAGTTATGGGAACCTACTATCAGTAGCTTATGGCTTTGCCACATTTTAGGATCTTATTTTGCATAAGCTTTAAATATACCGAGAAAAACTCTTCTGTCAATTATCAGGAAGATTCTGGGGAGAGAGCTCATAGATTAATCTGTAACACAAGTAATTTAAACCTGCTTAATTGGGAAATTTAATATCCCTGTAGTTTGGCAAGTGAACTTTAAATATTGTGACCTGAAAAAAGAAAAACAGCAAACAAAAAAACCCCAACCAACCACCACCAAATGACTCTGAGGGCATTTAGTAATTTTTCATCCACAGAGAGTCAGAGTGGTGCAGCTAATAAGGTACTGAGGTCACACAATGAATGAGAAAAATGTAAAAAAATATATTAAATAGTTCGCTACAGTGAGTGTAGGGCATGAGAAGAAAGGTAAAGAGCAGGAAAGGAGGGAGGAATCTGGTGGAAGAATAAAGCAAATTGATTTCAATGGTGAGTTAAATGGATGCAGTGATAATTTTGATGTTCCCTAAACTCTTAGTAAATTCATTTTACATTATTTTCTTTGCACTATCATAATAATGTCAGCAACGCTATTTTCTGTTCCACAGATTTGCTTTGTACAAGAAACACATTATATGCAGGCAATTTTTAACAAATAGGTCAAAGAAAGTATAATAACAAAGTTAGAATCAACAAATGCTGTAGTTATATTGTACTTCAGGAATAATACATCACTCTTAGAAATGCTTCAGCATATGTATTTTATTTTTTCAACTCATGAGTTTACTGTTCTTGCAGCACTCTGCTCACCAGGTTTTCTTTGTTAATGGAGAGTGTGAATAGAAAAAAATAAGATTAAAAAGCATAGCTGAATTATTCATGCTAATGATATCACATCTAAACATTATGTGAAAAACACTAACTATGCTGTTTAAATAAAGGTAGCTTGATTTACTAAGTGATTCTGAGAATGCTTCACCTGTGAAAAGGTTTTCTGTACATATTACTTAATGCAATATGCTTGAATATTGCAAAAGTTTAATTCCAAGGTGTTGGGTATTGGAAGGCATTGGCAGACAGTGGGTTTGCATTTATATTCTCTTAGGGGATGTGGACAGCCATGCAGAGATCCTTAAAGAGAAGGCAGCCTAATGACAGGTAATCTGAATCTTTCCTGGGATTTTTGAGAAAGTTATAAATCCATGAAAAGAACTGGAAAGTACTTGCTTGGTAGACCTGGCAATTTAAAGGACCTGCACTTAAAATCCAGTCTAGGGCCCAGCCTCATAAGCACATGACCCACCTGAAACTGCATGAAACAAAACCTGTGGATTTTAGCACCAGAATGGCAGTTTCATGTGAATGATTTTCCTAACATCTGTGAAAAATTCATTCTAATTCTCATTGCAGCTAGGAGCTTAAAAGATGAGTGGGCTTAGAGCATAAAATCACCTCCAGAGAGGAGTCTGTATACAGCAGAGAGCATTTTGTGGGGTTTTTATGTTTGTCCAGACCTCTGTCTTTCTTTTAACACAGCTCTTTCGACAGAAAAAGCTCTGTTAGTGGTGGTGACTGAAATGTCCTGCAAGTGCAGTCTTGCTCCCTGTTCCCAGCTCTTAAGGTAGGGTGGGTGCCATACAGAAACTAATGAGGGAGCCCCTCCAGGTGGGACTTTGGTGTCTGTGTAGCACCACAGCTCCTCACCAGCTCTTTCATACCAGGCTGTCAGGAGGCTGAAGCACTATCACTGTCCTGAGGGCATCTGGAGCTAAAGCAACACCACAGACTCAGGGCTGAAATGGATGCAATGCTGGTTCCGTGGTCTCTTCTGTTTTATCTTCTTTCCCTCTGCTGAATCCTAGAAAACAGCTCATATAGTGTCTTCTGGCTTTTAGCAAAATGTTGTAGCTGAACTATTTTTAGTCTGAAAAAAAATTACGTTTTCAATGACAAATTTAAACTAATTACTGGTTTTGCTCTTGCTTCAGAGTCTTGTTTTTTGTTTGCTCTGTTCAAATATTTATTTGTGAGTGCCACTCAGGAAGCAATTTAGCCCATCATCTCTTCTACAGTTGAGTGTCACAAATGTGTTTTTAAGCCAGAGGTTATCACCACAGAGTAAGTAACAAGCACAAGTGATTTGGCTCAGGCTGAGCTCTTCCTGGGATGCTGGCTCTTGCTCAAGGAGCAATAGTTTGGCATCCCATGAAAAGGGCAGCCTTATCTTACAACTACAGGACAGACATGTACTTAGGACTCTACCTCTGTTTCAGGCCTGGAGACTGACTAACCTCCAGGTACAGACACAACTGAGATGATTACAGACTTCTCATTTCTATAGATAAAACTGAGTTTTGCAACTCAGGTAGAATGGGAGAAAAAGGAAGTAAGGACTGGAAGAAAAGAAAATTCTGATTTAAAATGAAGCTTTGGTTAAAGGATGATTTATACTTTAGGTGAGTGAGTGATTCTTCTGCTACCTTAACATTTGACTCATACTCCATTGCAGACCATCTGGGAACTTTGCTGGACATGTATGTGAGCCTTGTGTTTGTGTGAAGCTTGGATCAATGCTCAAGAGCAAACCTTCAGCCTTTTAAGCAATTAGACCACATCTTATGTTCCTGCATGCTAAAACCTGGAGGCTGTTTTCCTTTAGTTCTTACTCAAACAGGCTGCCTCTCCTAGCTCTGGGAGCTTGCCTTGGTGAGAAAAATCTGAAGGAAAATAAACCTGGTACTTAGCTCACACACAGGGCTGAAGGACAGCAGGACACCAACGTGTAGCCATCTCACTGGAAAAATAAAGTAACACCATTTGAACAATAGCAACCTCTATAGGCTCCCCTAATTCATGGGAGATACACATATATGTGCAATGTGAGTTTGGGAAAAAAAATCCTTCGGTCTGAAGTAGGAGGAATTTAGCTCTTGCAGTGAAAAATACCATCAATTTTGTTGTGATTGAAAATGAAAGGACATTTCCTCTTTATGTTTCATTTTGATCTTCTTTGTTGTTATTGTTTTTTAATAAAAGGTTCAACATGCATGAAAAGAAAAGAATACCTCAATTTTTAGTCCTTTTTTCCTGCTAGATTTAAAAGTGAAAAAAAATTTAAATTTCCTTAGACAGACTCCAGTCCCTTTTTTCTTTGCCTCTATGTATAGCAAATGTTTGTGTAAAGGAAAAAGAAATCCTATCTGAGATATCTCAACTGAAAATTTGGGCATATAATTGGGAAGCTTTTTTTTTTTTTTAAATTTCAGCATCACAAAACAAGATGTATACATATTGTATCTGACATGAGAGAGACTAAATGAGGCAGACCTCACTGGGGCTTTCCATTCAACAGTCTAGGAGAGGAAACAAAGGTGACTTCTGAGCTGCAGGCAATGTCACGCTGTAGGAGAGCGGTTCCATGGCAGCAGCTTAACTGCACCTGTGACAAAATGCAGAGCACAGGGTTGTTTTGCCAGAGCAGGGATCAATAATTCAGACTTCGATTACTTAAAAATAATATAGGAGGGGAAAGAATATAGAGGGGAGGGAAAAAGAGGTGAAAACACTAACTGAAATTTGGAGAATTTTTCTATGGCAGGACAGGAATGAATTTTGCCCAGCAACAGAGGCAGTGACTATAGCATCTAGCAGCATGAGGGTGAGGCTCATATAATTGTCATGACCCAAATTTCTCTTTCAGAGCTTAGGTCTCATATTCTGCCCAGAACTATCTATAACATGCCAAATGTATAGGTAGATATAGGCAGTATCACCAGGAGTACCTGAGGTACTTCTTCTGCAGCCTCAGTTCTGAGGAAGCATCCTGGGAAAGCCATGCTGCAGTAGCTGTAGAGCAGACAAAAGACACATCAGATATATTCAGTAAATGTGTATTGAAGTAGCAGATCAGATCTAGTTGTAGATCAGAAGCCTGAAAGCCTTTTGAACTCCAAAAGGAGAAAATAAGAGATGCTCTGTGATGTTTGCCACTCCTGCTTTTCTGAAGAAACACCGATCTCAACACACACTGAGCCAGAGCAATCTTGTGTTGTAAATTATCTACTCATGCAGGGCTCTGAGTGCAAGTCCAGATTTGGGAAAGACAGAAAGTGAGACTTTGGTTATTCATATAACTCCAAGGAAGATTTACAGACAGGACTCCCTGCAGAACTTTGGCCCAGGGCTTGGTATTCTCTTAGCACATCTGTTCAATCCCCCTGGAGCTGGGACTCAGCTCTATTTGGGGTGAATGGAAGGCAATTAGTATTTTCATATCATCGTAAGTCAGGTGCTCAGAATTGATGCATGTTTGTCTGGGGACTCATATTCTTTGATAGAAGTTATTTTAACCAGGAAGAAAAGACAAAAATTTGGTGAGGCTTAATTATTTGCCAAATGATTTGTTTACTTTCAGATGTGCACGATAACCTTTGCAGTAGGTGCATATGAGAACATGGCATTTTGGATGAGGAGGAGCATCATTTGGTTTAGCTGAGATGCCTCTTGGCAGGCAGTGAAATGAGTGGCTGCATATTTACATGCAAAATGTCATTTATATAAATCAAATCTTGAACACAAATACCTGGAGATATTGTTTTCCTGTTTGCAAAAGTTCATCATGATATTTTGTGTGTTCTTGAGTGTAAGGCATGAATTAATCATTTGAAACAGCATTCAGGAGTCGTAGACAGTCACTGCTCCTATCTTGGGCAGCAGGTAGAGAAATGGCAAAATCTGTTCACTAAACCAAGGATTTTAGGATTTTATTCCAGAATGTCTATTGTGTGTTTATCTATGTCTATGTCTTGCAGAGCAGAATCCTATGCATATAGGGCCTCTAAATTGGAAATTAGCTGGTTAATACCTTAAAAAATAGCTGGTCACTCTTGAGTGCTTGAAACAGAAAAGAAAAAAAAAAGGAATATATTAAGTGAAAGAAAGTGATATAAGAAATAATTAAGTACAATGCTACTTAAATTCCTCACTTGAGATTAGACCCTCTGCTATGATCTGTTTTGTACAAATCTCTTAGGTTTAACACAGAGGGAAAGAGATAGGAGATTTGAATCAGAGGAGGAGTAAAAAGGATATTTTTGAAAGGTATGTGAAAGGATGCTTGAAGGTGAAGCTGGCGGCCTGATGTTTACAAATTATGAATTTTTAGTGGATTGGACTCCACTGTCTCTGTTAGTTGACTCTGGACCTCTGACTCGATGCCTGCTCATCCTGAAAAGTTTTTAGTGCTGTTGTTTGAGGAATATTCCATATGGATTCCACACCTATGACAGCAGCTTCTCCTCAGTTTAACTAAACCTGAAATTTAGCAGTATCTTCTTCATGTGAACATTTCAGGTTTTCTTTCTCCCTGAGCCATTCATTGAAAATGGACTCCACCAAAGTAGTGTGCACTGCTGAGCACAGCAAGGTGCAGAACAGGATCTCTTCTGTCTTATGTCTATAATTTGGGGAGTCACCTGCAAGTTTCAGAGACAAACCACTGTTGAAATTTGTGGTTATCCCTAATATAAATATAAGCCCTTTCAGATGACCATTGTAACACTTCTCTGTCCAGAATAGTATCAAAGGGAGGAAGACAATCCTTTGGAATGCATCTCAAATGGAACTGACTACTAAACTGTTATCAGGAAAAAGAAAAACTAGCTTTCCTCTTCCATGGAGGCTCCTCTTAACTTCCCAAAAATAAGGTGGAATAAAATATTTTTATGTCAAAATCTCTAGAAGTGACTGCAATAAAATTGGCTTGGTCTGTGGAACTCTGTCCTTCTTTCAGTCTGAAATGTCACGGGTGCTCAGATGATTTCAGCCCCAGTTAGAGGCATTATCCTCCTAAAAATTGCTTCCTGTGAAATACTCAACAATTTCAAACTGAATCCAAAAGCAAAAGAGTTGTTTAATCCTCTATGTCTCCTTAATGAGGAAGAATGGAGAGCCAGGATGCATTTCAACAGGTGGAGAAAGGTTACTAGAATCTTAATTTCCATTCTCTGAGAAAGCCCGCAGGCCGGATATGAGTGAGTTTCAATTGAATTTCCACAGTGGAGTCAGTTGTTATTTTATCCATCTGACATACAGAGAGATTGTCTTGTCATGGTCGTTTCAGTCACGGACAGCCACTCTTCACTCTGCTCCATTTGGTTTCACAAAATGTCTAGTTTCTGCAGGAAGGCTGGTTTGGCTTTTATTTCTTGAGCTGAATTGCTTTTTGCTGCCTTAAACAATTTTACTTGGAGAAGCTGTGCACACAGGGATAAGGGATTCCTCACTTTGCAGGATGCCTTCTTTGTACAAAAGATTCAAATCTGAGACTATGTGATTTTTATGACATTTTTACATCCTTTTTTGTGTGCTTGTTTTGTTAGCTACAATGTGATTTTATCAACAGATTGGGGATCTCCCTGTGCTCTGTTTTATGGGGAAAAGTAATAGCTTTCACTGACCCATCTGACACAGCTGGGAAAAAGAAAAGTGTTTGCTTGGGCCCATCACCTCTTTGTAGATCTGAAGAATAATTTGCATGCTTTCAGGAAGAGTCCTAGCTATGCAGCTGTCTCTTATCACACACTGTTCTCAGCTTCAGAATGTAGGAACAAATGTATTTGGAGTGATGAATAATAAATAATCTTTATCTCAACAGCATTCTTTTAGTCCACAAAGTCTTGAGACACTTCACAAAAAGTAATAAACTTCCTATAAAGAATAAGGACCAATGTGCTGCCACCTCCACAAGGGGAAGTGGCAAATCAAATATATGCAGGCATTTTACAGAGGACAGATACAGACTCTCACGCAGAGCACGTGTGCATTGAAGCATGCATAAAAGATAGGAAGAGTTTTCAGGGTTTTTCCTCATATCCACAAGCACTTGTCTGTTGATGAAAAGAAAACTGGAAATGAAAGATAACCAAAAACAAAGGTTGCATTATCACGATCTCTAAATTGAAGTCTTAATTAGATTTTAAAAATACAGTAACCCACATTTTAGGTGAACTTCAAAAATAGAGTGGGGCTGACCATCTTGGAATTTGCCCAGAACACCAGTTTTGAGACACTTGCCCATTAGGAAGCCACTCAGTCCCTGTCAAATAGCTGCATTTCTTGATACTAAGAGGCACAGGAGCTGCAGGAGGGCAGTGCCCTCTCAGGCCAGATTCTGGGCATTTGTTAAGTGTCAGCTCAGTAGCCTACACACAGGAATTTCCTGAAAATGAAACTGCAATGCAGTGCCATGTACTTGTCTTAGAAATTTTCCTTAGAGCTTTATTCTGCAGTTCCTTATGTCCTTGGTGCAGCTGGTTTGAAGATACAACCCTTTGTGCCTTGTGGCTGAGGACTTTGGCTGTCTATGCACCCAGCCTGGTTTTACATGATTGCCACCATGGCAGAGTTTTAGAGAAAAACGCTGTTAAGTTGTGAGAAAACCTATGAGCTAAAGCCAGGCAGGCTAAGAAAAGTAAAACAATAGGCTCAAGAGTATTTGCTGAGTTACTTAAAGCTCAGGGATTCAAGAGGAAAACGCTGACATGAAAAGCTGTAAAATCCTAGGGAAAGAAAAGCAAAGAATAGAAGAGAGCAAATCTGCAACATCAAAGATCAGCCTACACCAAGGAGCAAAGGCAGACCCTTCCCTCACTTGACTTATGACTGCCTGTTCAGAAGAGACTCACCAGAATCAAAAGAATATTTGTGTGGCCGTGTAGCATAGTAGTCCCAGCAATAATAGTACCCACAACAAATAAATGTTGTGGACTCTGAAGTTATTTTTCTTGCTTGCTGACTCAAGCGATACCCAAGCAAAAGTAACCCAGAGGTGAAAGGCTAGTGAAGAAATGAGTCTTTGCAAGAGGGAAATCTATTTCCATCCCTCTTCCTCTCATTAATTCCCTAGTAGCCATTTTCTCTGGGAATCCCAAACTATCATTGAACTCTGTGTTCATGGCAGCTGAAGAGAAGAAAGGAGATGCATTCATCAAGGCTTCTCTCTCACTTTCCTCTTGGCTAAGGGAGCAGGAAAAAAGAACAGACAGAGGTAAGGAATCCAGCAAGACGAGGTAGTTCAGATAGAAGTAAAAATTAGTATTGCTGCCTTTGGTATGATGGTTGTGGAGGCTCAGTGTGTGCTTGTGCTGATCCAAATAGACTGGAGCCATATTTCCATTTCTGAAAGGAAAAGCAGGAAACAGTCTAAAACTAGATGATCCCTGAAGAGGGAAAGCAAATGCTTTTGTCCCCCTCTAAATTTTCTTCCCCCCAGAAATTCAGTAGTGCCATATGATTTCCATTTAACCTGGGCAGTAGGAGCTCAGGCGTTTGTTCCCATCACCTGCACGCTTCCAGTAGCCCAAATAGTAAGGAGCTGCATAAGCAGGGCTATGGTAAAAGCCTGTGCCTTAGGAAATTGCCACCACTACCTTCTGCAGCACAGGCCTATTCTGATCCACGTTAGCTCTGAAACCTGGCTGACAGCCCAAACTGGTAATTCTTCGAGCAGTGCAGATTTTCTAGTTCAAAGTAAGTGTTCTTTTCTTCCCATTTTCATGCTTTAAAACCCTCCCTTTTAAAATCAGGGTTAAATCACAAATGAATAAATGCTAATAGAAAAGTTCACATGCCTAACCCCTGCAGTGTATTTACCTATGTAAATAACATGTAATTTTCACTATTTAATTACTGTTTCATGTCCCATTTCCTGCTGTAGTCTATATTTAAATTGCGTATTTACCTCTATCTACTTTCTCATAATGTGTCTTGATATGAATATTCATGCCACCATTGAGTGGTTGATTACTTCAGTGCTAACCTTGAAAATACTTCCCTTGCAACACAGCAAACAGCCGGGTGCTGTGGTTGTATAACAGCAAAGAAAAGAAAATACAGTAAATAATGCTCAGGCTGTTTGGGATCAGACCATATTCTCCCTTGTTTTTTCCTCAGCAGGTATTTTTTTACTCTTCTTATAAATTAAGCCAAGTTACTTCTGACTATAGTTCCCTGAATTATAACTCTGGAGACTGGATTTCCATAGAAAAGGAGTGGTGCAAGTAATGGGAAGTGCAGAATTCCTGCACATGGTACAGCCTTTTCAGATGGGAGAGAAAAGCAGTTTCTCTTGCAGCTGGATGCACATTTCTTTTTAATCATGTGAAATTTGAAAGAGTGTTCTTATTGTTCTAAATTAAAAAACAGTCTGGAGGAGTTATCTGAGGACAAAAGAAGGGAACAAGACCAACAGAATTAAGTCTGATGAAGTAACATGGAACCAGTCTGAATTTGAACTTACATCCATTATGACTGGTTTTGATCACGGAACTTTGGTGTTCAACTTATATTTCAAAACAAAGGCTTTTTTTTCTCTTTTTAGGTGAACAGAACAATTGAATTTGGAAAAGGAATGAAGAGATATTTTTTCAACACATCTCTGTTTCATAATTCAAGATATAGGAAGAGAAGCCAGCTCATTTTCCCTGGTTTCTTTTTCCCTTTAATGGGAATGGGCCATGGCCTGGCAAAGCCTGTTTCTCCCACACTGATTATGGAGAAAGTCGAGTCGCTCTGAGCCTGTCAAACACAGCCAGGTGTTGCCTGGGCTGGGTGACTCTCCATATCCAGGACTATTACTTGTGACAGAAAGACAGACAGGTTTGCAGGTGGTGGGAAAGGGAATTACCTTATGACAATGTCATATTGACTTGGCCACGTACAGAACAGTCTGTCACTCTTCAAGCCCTCATTTACCTCCTGCACACCTCAGTTTCCCCATCCTGCTCAGTTAATCTCCTTGAGGTTGGTTTAAAGATGCCTACAAAGATGCTGCTGCTCATCCTTGGCGCACTGAGCTCACTGCCAGGTAACCTGTCCTGCATTTTTGTTTGAGCAGTACACATTACTTTAGTCTACACTGCTTATACCTTCACCTCTAGGGGTATCTTCTAAGTATCTTCACACCTAAGGCATCATTCCCTGACAACTTTGCAGTTATGACTCAGTGACTTCAGAGATTTCCAGCCTACAGAAGACTGAAAACCGATCTGAGGTATGAATTTACTTCTGTGAGAAGCCAGGGGGTGTCTCCTACTGAGACACGATTTTGTTTCATGGCCTCTGCGTGTTTACCATGCACTACGGAGTGGTTAAGGGAGTTCTAGCTGCTGAAATAATGCAAATAGTTTAGCCTGATATGGATCTTCACCTAATTAATGTGCAGGGATTAGGAGTTTTCTTGACTGTGAAGTCTCTCCTCTTTGCTGTCTCCATTGCTGCCTGTAGAAGGCTCTTTGGATCTGCCCAGTGATGCAGCCCCACAGAGGCCAAATATATTCATTCACATTAAGAACACAAATGCACACAATCAACATGGCAAGATTTAGATAAGGCAGCCTTTCTCCTGGGTCCTTATCAGATTTGTTACAGCACTGGCTAAGGACCAGGCTAAAATGGAGCCCCACTATTCCACACACAGGGGTTTTGTGGAAGGAAGGGTGGACAAATGTGCCCTCATCACCCTCAGTGCCCATTGTTGAAAATCAGATCTTAATAACTTCATTTTATGGACAGGTGAGAGCATTCTTTGCTGAGGACCATTTCTTTCCTACACAATACTTTTAAAAGAGTTCTACTGGGACATAAAAATGTAAAAATAAAATTGCCAAAGTTACTAAATTAGATCATTGTTACATAACATGCTGTCATTTTTTAATTTATGCAGGCTGCATCTTGCTCCTTTACACAGTTCAAAGTTGAGAGGGACAAACTTTAAGTAATTCTATAAGGAACAGCAGGAAACTATAAGATCCCATAACTGTTCTGAGCTTTAAATAAGTTTCATTTTAATGATTCTGTTCTGCCTCCAAATAAACTGAAAAATGACTAGAATCTAAAGCTTATTTAGGAAGTTGCCATAGTAACAATTAACTACCTCTAAGCCCTTCAGCTTTATTTTATCTTTTTTCACTGAGGTGCCCTAAATTACTTGAATCCTGAATTGCTACAGTAATATATCCATGTCTTTGAACTAAATGACATGGTTTTGCTAGAACCCTCATTATGTGAATATTGATTGAATTTCTAATTGGGACTAGACATCATCTTGCTGACAGCACCACTGCAAGAAGCCATGTAAGACGAAGGAATATTAACAGAAAAAAAATAGAAAAGAATAAGAATGTTGTTTCTCTAGGGAAGCAACTGAGATGATCAAATTGGGGAAGCAGTGAATGAAGTAGAATTAAATGTAATGATTGAGTTTATATGGACAACAAGCCTCCTCCAGACGCAGTGCTTTTTGTTTCAGCTATTATCCTCTTACACTCTATTAAATAAAATAAAAAAAAAATCAGAATCCAAAGAGATTCATTTTGACCTGTTAATTAAATAATTATTCATTACAATGCAAAAGGCCTATTAACCCTAATTATTCTAATTTAGGTGTTTTTTCTACTCACTTTCTCCTGACATGGGCAATCCTGATATTCTAAATAGTTTCATGAAATGTTGTGCCCTGTATTTTCCTTCATTAATTTGTCTGTTGTCATTTGACTTTATCCACAAAAGACAAGCATTCACCCCTTATTTCTTAGATGAGACTCAAGTCTGTAGCATTAACACACACTGCTATTCTCATATCTGTTCTTCAGTCACATATTTCAAATCACTCCTGCTTGTTTTCTGCATAGCTCTTATTTATTTATTTATTGTTCCAGAAAAGGAGTTCATTTTCATCTTGTGGGATTTTTTTTACCACAAAGACAGTATGTTTTCCAAGTGAAAGTGGGAAAACAACACTTATCCATGGCATTTTTCAAAAAGGAAGTAGTCTTTCTTACATCAGATAACTATGAGCAGTAGCTGTTAAAAATTGAACTTTAAAGGAATTGGAGGAAAATAATTCCCAATCTCACTTGGTATGCCTTTACTAATGTCAGTCCTAAGGCAACAAGGAAAAAGCAGATGACTTTATTATTGCTTTGATGAAAACAATATTAATCTGGATTACCCTGAAACCTGTCCTGGGGTTTAATAATCACTTTAACTGCAGATAGCTTGAAAGGAATGGCTCAATGCTGCCTTTGTATTATTTTCTCCATGTCTGAAAAGAATCCCTGCAAGTCTGCGGAACGCCTTTTTGATAATAAAAGAACAATATCCTAAAGCAAAGATGTTAGCTTCATTCCTATATCTGACAGGAAGAAACACAATCATGCATTGCAAATAAAATCTGGAACAAAAGGGTAAGATATGGTCATTTCTGAAGCAGAGAAAATGACTCAGCAGCCATAGATTTTTTTTTGTCTGCACTGCAGTTCTCAGAATTTTCATAATTTACATGACTAAGAGATGTTTGGCTGCTCAACCTTGTAATTCACAGGGAAATAGCATCTGGCTGTTTAGACTGTTATATTGACCTTGGAGAGCTTCCTGTACATATTTTTCTCCTGCAAAAATGCCTATTGCTATCACATAAAGCAAAATAGCAGTGACACCAGTCTGTAGAACATTATATAGCATGAGTAGAATAGTTCCTGGGCTATGCACTGTTCTCACTCAGCATAGGACAGGACAGTCACATGGTCTGGCTGAAGGAGGGGAGTTTTCAGCCACAGCTGCACTATGTCTTGAAAGGTGCACATTTGAACACTACAAAAAGGTACCTATTGATGCCTTAGAAAGTCGACCTGGACAGAGCTAGAGAATAAAATAGGTTTTTATTGAAAAGCCTCCAGGATCTACCTTGGGCAAGACAGAAGCCTGACCAAGGCTGCACCCAGGTGGACCAGGAGCCAACAGAAAAAAATGGCTACCTGGTCACGAGATGTTACATTTTTATAAGTTTTGGTCCATTTGCATATTGGAGTTTAATTGTCCAATTGCAGCTTCAGGTTGTGTGGTTCTGTCTTTCTTGTTCCTCCCTCTGGTCCTCTGTTGTTGATGCTTTTGGGTCCCACGGTTGTCCTTGGTCCTCAGCAAGAAAAGGATTTGTTTTGTCTACCTACCCTGTGAAGAGAGCTCACTAGCACTTAATATG
>VZUI01057058.1:19588-151136 GCA_013401135.1 Cettia cetti | reverse complement strand
ACAGCACCCCACAGCACCCCACAGCACCCCACACCATCCCACAGCACCCCACAGCATCATTACAGCACCCCACACCATCCCACAGCATCATTACAGCACCATTACAGCACCCCCCACAGCATCATTACAGCACCCCACAGCACCCCACAGCACCCCACACCATCCCACAGCACCCCACAGCCCCAGAGCCCAAACCCCGGGGGTGCCACAGGCTGGGAGGGCTGTCCCTGTGCAGCCCCTGAGCTCCAGCAGCTGCCCCAAACAAAGGGATGTTGAGTCCCTGGAGAACACCCCGGGGAGCTCAGCCTTTCTGGTGGAAAAAAGAGCAATTTTAGGACACAGGGAGAGTAACTGGAGCACTGGGGGGTTCTTCACAGCCACAAAAGCAACAGGAGAGACTGGATGACTTTTTAAGTGTCTTTAATCCAAAGGACTGAAGAGCAGACTGGGAAAATTAGTATAAGCCAACAGGCAAAAAAAATTAAAAAAAAAAAAAAGGAAAAAAAGGGGTAAAAACCAGTTTTCAAAACAAATTAAAATTCCATACAGAGTCTAAAAGATCGCCTAAAAACTAAACATTGCCTTAAAAAATTGTTTTTCCCCATTCAAACACATTTGACGAAGTGAAACGTCGTGACAAATAATAATAATAATAATAATTCATGGACTAAAGCCTCGAGAGCAGCCGCAGGAGCCCCGCTGGGGGGGCAGCAGCCCCCCAGCCCCACCAGGGAGGGTCAGCGCTGCCCCCCTGGCCCCAGCTGTGCCCCCTCCAGCCCCCCCTGCCAGCCCCGTGCCCGGGGAGCCCCAGGGCAGGGGGCTGGGCTGAGGGGGGGACACCTCCCTGCAG
The DNA here is from genome assembly GCA_013401135.1 of Cettia cetti. Classification (NCBI taxonomy): domain Eukaryota; kingdom Metazoa; phylum Chordata; class Aves; order Passeriformes; family Sylviidae; genus Cettia; species Cettia cetti. The sequence continues at coordinate 150,286 of VZUI01057058.1, read as the reverse complement.
AGCTGGGGGCAGCAGGGCTCAGCCCCCCCGGGCCAGGCTGGGCTCTGGGGGGGCCAAGGGCAGCTGCAGGCCCAGGGACAGACACACAGCCCACACGGACAGACAGACAGGCACGGCAGGGGCTCGGGGAGGGCTGGGCGCTGCTTTGGGGCTCCTGGGAGTGGCTTGGTGGCCACAGGGACCCCCCCAGGCCGGCAGGACAGGGGGAGGGCAGCTCTGCTCCCCTGGGCCTGCAGCCCATCCCTGGCCAGCATCCACACAGGGAACACGCTGCCTGCCTTTCAGCTCTACAGTAGTTTTTAAAAAATATTTATACGTTATATACCCTAAAAAGGTCACCACAGGAGTTTCCGTGTCTTTGGAAGGAAGGAGGAGGAAAAAAAAAAATATATATATATATAAATCGAAACTGTTTCACAAAAGAAAAATAAAAAAATCCAATTATTGGCGGCGTTCACCTACAGGACAAAAATCCCTGGCTGCAGGTGTGGATGTGAGGGGGAACCTCAGCACCTGCCCCAGAAAGGTCAGAAACACAGGTGAGTAGCTAAAAATAACTAGTCTGGTATAAATGTCTGAATTCCATGCGCTCGAGAGAACAGTCTGTTTCTTTTTGTCTTTTTTTTTCCTTAAAAAATATATCTATATATAGTTATTGCTTTCTGGGGGCCGGCGGGCGGGGCCTCAGTGGGGCAGCGCGGCGGGCTCGGGGGGGTTGGCCTTCTTCCTCCTCTTCATCAGCAGGGGGTTCGAGGAGTCCTCGATCTTCTTGATCTTGATTTGTTCGTAGTCCACCCGCATGGTGGCCAGGGCACTGGTCATCTCCTCCTGGGGCAGGGCACAGAGCCGTCAGCAGAGCCCCCCAGCAGAGCCCCCCAGGGCAGTGGAGAAGTGGCAGCAGGCCCTGAGTGTGGCCACTGCCCAAATTTCCAGCTCCCTCCCAAGCACAGATCTGCCCAGGGGCAGCAGGCCCACACCCAGCTGGGATCCTGGAACTGTCCAGGCTGGGAAAGCTCTCCAGGATGATTGGGCCCAACCCTGCTCTGCCCTGGCAGCGTGGGCAGGGTGGCACAGGGTGCCCAGAGCAGCTGTGGCTGCCCCTGGACCCCTGGCAGCGTCCAAGGCCAGGCTGGACACGGGGGCTGGAGCAGCCTGGGACACTGGGAGGGGTCCCTGCCCTGGCATTTGAGGCCCCTTCCAACCCAAAGCATTCTGTGATTCCATGGCTAGCCCAGCACAGCCACTCCACCACTAAAGCATGTCCCCAGCTGCCACATTTATGCAGTTTCTGAACACTTCCAGGGACAGTGAATGAGCCTGGCCTGCAAGACCACGGGAGAGGACACTCCCCCGGTGACAGAGGGCTGCAGGGCATTGCAGACAGGGACAGAGAGAGGTTTCACCTTCACATCCTCCCACAGGTCCTTCTCCTCCTTCAGCACACGGCTGGTGTGCAGCGGGGTCTGGGGCACCTGCATGGATTGCTGCCAGGAGAGGGGAGGAGGCTGAGCCGGGAGCCACAGGCATCCCATCCCATGGATCCCATCCCATCCATCCCATGGATCCCATCCCATGGATCCCATCCATCCATCCAATGGATCCTGTCCCATGGATCCCATCCCATCCCATGGATCCCATCCCATGGATCCCATCCCATCCATCCCATGGATCCCATCCCATGGATCCCATCCCATCCATCCCATCCATCCATCCCATGGATCCCATCCCATCCATCCCATGGATCCCATCCCATGGATCCCATCCCATCCCATCCCATGGATCCCATCCCATCCCATGGATCCCATCCCATGGATCCCATCCCATCCCATGGATCCCATCCCATCCCATGGATCCCATCCCATCCCATGGATTCCATCCCATGGATCCCATCCCACCCTGGGGCCCCAGGCTGACCATGATCCAGGGGTGGTTCATGAACTCCGTTATCGTCATGCGCTGGGTGGGGTCTGTCTTCAGCAGGTTTCGGATCAGCTGCTTCACTGCAGGGCGTGGCAGGCTCAGGGGCCAGCAGCTCCAGGGGGGCTCTCCCGGGCTCCAGCCCCGGCCCCCAGAGCCCTGCACCCCCTCCTGCGTGCCACACCCTGCACAAGCCCTTCAGCAAAAGCCTCCACAGCAGAGGGGGCCCCTGGCCCAGCCAGGCTCCCCCCAGCCCTCAGAGGGAGAGCCCAGGCCGGGACAGCCCCCGGGAGCACACGTACCCTCCTCTGACACCTCGGACCACTCGGGGTTGGGAAACTCGTACTGGCCCATCCGGATCCGCTTCTTCATGCCCGGAGAGATGGCCAGGCCGTGGTTGGAGTAGAAGGGGGGGTACCCGCACAGCCTGCGCCAGGAGGGGAGCAGAGTCAGTGTGCCACCCCAAAAACCTCCCCAGGAGCACCCACAGGGCACCAGGCAGTGCCAGGAGCAGGAGCAGGGCACGGCAGGAGGGAGAGGAACCCTCAGACCTACAGAATGTACATGATGACACCCAGGGACCACATGTCACAGGACTTGTCGTACTTCTCCGGGCCCAGCACTTCTGGAGCTGGTGAAGACAGCAAGAAAATCCTCAATCCAAGCTGGCTGAGAGGGCTCTGCCCCCCGGTGGAGACCCCAGGAGGCACCTGCAGCTGCGGGCACTCTGCGGCAGGGCGGTGCTGCCCCCAGCTCCCCGCTGCAGCTGCGCCTCCGGGCTGGGTGCAGAGGTGACGATGAGGCCGCACAGGGCACCCTGCAAAGCCCCGGCTCTGCCCCCCAGCCCTGCAGCCCCCCAGGACAGCCCCCAGGCACTCACCCACGTAGTAGGGCGTGTAGCAGGGCGTGGCCAGCGAGTTGTGCGTGGTGGTTTCCTTGGCGAAGCCGAAGTCGGTGAGCTTCAGCACGGCGTTGGGCCGCTTGGAGGTGTACAGGAGGTTCTCGGGCTGGAACAGAGGGCAGGGGGGTGAGCAGCAGGGCTGGGGCAGCCTGGCACGGCCAGGGGGGCTCTGCACGGCCAGGGGGGCTCTGCACGGCCAGGGGGGCTCAGGGGGTACCTTCACGTCCCGGTGCGCGATGTTGATCGAGTGCAGGTACTGGATGGCTTCCCCAATGCTCTTCATGATCTCTGAGGCCTCTGAAGCAGCAAAGAAACCATCAGAAGCCTTCACAAGCGAGTTAAAAAGGGCACCACTCCCTGGGTAACTCTACAAACCAGGAGCCAAAGAACCTGGCTGAGGTCAAAGGGGTTTCTCTGCTTGAAGTCCCCCTTTCCATGGAGTCCCTGCCACTCCCCATCCCCGGGCAAGGAGCCTGCAGCTCCCAGAAACTCCAGGGGAAGGGATGGGGCAGAGTCCAGCCCCTGACCCTAATACCAAGGATGGGCTTGCACGTGTAGGACCCCCAAGCAGCAAGGAATCCAGCTGGGAAAGGTCTCCCCTTAGGATGGGAGGTCAAGGGGGCAACGGGTTCAGAGTTTGGGTTGTGTGGTTGCATTTCCTGGCCAGAGGACTAGAGGGAATGAGATTAATGAGATCTGTCAGAACCACAGCCCACGGGCTTAATTTTTTGAGGGAGGTGGGTGTTTCTGACAGGAGTGGGACAGACAGAGTGTGGGAGCAGATGAGAAAATACCCCCTAACCCTATTCTCAAGGGAACATGAAAAGCAGGGACCCCCCTGCCCCCACATCCCTCCTTCTCTGAGTGCAGAACTCTGCTGGGGGCTGAAGGAGTCACTGTGGGCTGGGGTGGGCTGGCAGCCCAGCAGGGCCTGGCTCCATACCCCTCTCGGTGAAGGCCTGGTCTCCCCTGTCCTGGATCCGGCTGAAGAGCTCCCCGCCATCCAAGCTGGAAGAGAAGCAGCAGCTGTTACACCTGTGGGTCCATCTCACAGCGCCACAAGCTGCACCAAACCCTCTGCTGCTCAGCAGGAAACCATCCCCTTCTCCATCCCAGCCCTGGGTTGGTGCTTCTGGGGCGTTTCAGAGCCTCCTCCCTCCCGACACGAGCGGGGCAGAGGCGCGGGCGGACGTGGTCACCCAGCAGCCCACACGCTTACAGTAAAGGCAGCAAGTGTGCCTTGAAGTTGGCTGAGAGCACTCCCAGCATTGTGGCCTCCTTTTGCCCACAAGCCAACTGCCTCAGCAGCACCATGACCTGCACAGAAGTGCTGAGCAAAGCTCAGGGCACGGGCGAGGCATCAGCAGCAGCACAGGGAGCTCCAGCTGCGAGGCAGAGGCTGGAGCCCACTGCAGCACAGCCAGGCCCCGTGGGAGGCCTTGGAGAACCATTGCTGGGGTTCCCTCCCCAGGAACCCCGGGAAAATGCAGCTCCCAGAGAGATCAGGACTGAGAACTGGCAGAATTCCCCATGGGAGCAGGGATAATGGCACTTCCTGCCCCTGCCTTATCTGACTAAAGCAGGAACAGTTTGGCTTTCCCAGTGCTGATAGCATCTCCTTGACATTCACTGACATCTGCAATAGCAATAGTCTGCAGCCCTCGGGGCCCTGAGCTGCACAGAGCCCTCAGGTGGGACACAGAGCCCTCAGGTGGGACACAGAGCCCTCAGGAGGGACACAGAGCCCTCAGGAGGGACACAGAGCCCTCAGGTGGGACACAGAGCCCTCAGGTGGGACACAGAGCCCTCAGGTGGGACACAGAGCCCTCAGGAGGGACCCAGAGCCCTCAGGTGGGACACAGAGCCCTCAGGAGGGACACAGAGCCCTCAGGAGGGACCCAGAGCCCTCAGGTGGGACACAGAGCCCTCAGGAGGGACACAGAGCCCGTCAGGAGGGACCCAGAGCCCTCAGGAGGGACACACACCCTGCTCCTGCTGGAAGTCAAATCCTGCCTTGCATCCCTCGGTCACAGAGCCGGTCCTGGGGACTCTCCTCCTACCCTCAGCCATTCCTCCTTTCCCCACTGCACACCCCTTTCCCATCCCTGGCTGCCCAGAGTGCCAGGGTGATTCTCAGGTGCCTGTTCCCCCCCCTTGAGCTGCTCAGGGGGGCTGCTGTGCCCCCTGCCCTGGCACTGCTCCTGCACTCATGCCCCCCCGGGCCACCTACCAGCTTGCCAGAGGAGAGGTTTTGGCAAGGAAGCTGCATCAAATCACAGCTGCGGTTGGGATGTGGTTTCAATACTTTCCCCTTCATCCCTCCTCCCCGTCCCAAGGCTCAGAGCAAGCTCCTAGCCAAAGCAGAGGCGCTCGGCTGCTGCGGCAGGAGGGGCCGGGGCAGCTCCAGAGGTGCCGGCTGTGCCGGGCTGCTGCCCCACCGCAGCTGCCTTTGGCCGCCAGGGCCGGTCTGGTCACGACCCCACGGGTGAGAACCGCAGGCGCGGAGCCGAGCGGAGCCCGCCCGCTTCGGGGATGACTCAGAGGCAGCGCAGCCCGGGCCGTGCCCCCGGGCCGCATCCCCCAGGGCTGCAGGGTGCCCACCCCCCTTGGGCAGCCCCCCAGCACCCCGCGGGCTCGGGGAACCCCTCGGCCGGGCGCTCACCACTCCATGACGATGAGCAGACACTTCCTCCCCTGGTAGAGGTTCTCGTAGACGTCCATGATGCGGACGATGTGCGCGCACTGCGAGGCTCGCCAGTGCAGCTCCACTTCCCTGCGGGCCTTGGGGCAGTCCTGCAGCATCTGCGGGAGAAGCGACCCCCGTCAGCCCCGAGCCGCCCCCGCCGAGCGGGGCCCTGAGCCCCGGCTGCCTCCGCGGCCACCGGCCAGGGCGCGGGGGCGAGCGCCGGTGCTCCCCGCGGGCTCTGCCCATGCCTCCATCCCCATCTAGCGGGAACTCCGAGAAGCCGCTTGCCCTCGGCCTGCCCTTCCTCCCAAGGCAGCCAAGGGCTTGTTCTGGCTGCCTGCCACCGCCCAGTGCCCCACCGGCAGATCCACCGCATTTACGGGCCAGCTTCTGCACCCTGGTGGCTCCACCGCTGCATCACCCTCCCATCCATCAGCTGCTGCTCCGTGGGACCCTCCTGACCACAAAGGCTCCCTCACCACAAATTCAGAGCCCACCGGCACCCGTGCCAGGGGAGGGGACAGAGCAAACACCCAGATATTCCCTAAATTGCAGCTCTTTAATGAGCCCCCTGCCCTTCCCAAAGACAACTCAGAGTTCCCAGGTGCAGGAAGGATTTGCTTGTCTGCCATAGACTATTAATTATGATGCTTGTCAGGATAAACAACCAGCCTTAATTATTGTGCTCCTAAATATAGAACAACAAACGTGTCTATCTTGAGCGTGGCTCGTTTTCCTTCCTGTCCCCGCAGCCTTGGGGCCGGGCTCAGCCTCTGGAGCAGCAGCGAGCAGGGGGAGGTGGAAGCACACCCACACCCGGCAGGAAACAGCAGGTTTGGTCATTTTGTCAGAATTTAGACAGAAAAGTCCCTCTGACCCCTCAGACCTGACCCTGACACGCTCCAGGGGCAGAGCAGCACCAGCCCCGGGATGCTCTGCAGGACCCAGGGGGGTGCCCAGCACAGCAGGGATTTCACAGGATTAATCCCCAAACTCCACACACTGCCCCTTTAGAGACAAAACCCTCACTGATGCTGCTGCCCTGGCAGAGTCACCGTGGGGATTTGCATTCCTGCCTGGAGCAGCAGCCACCCTTCACCACGGGGAAAGGCACAGACAGGATGTGCCCTCCAGCCAGCCACCCAAAACAGCATCCCCAGGCTTTGGTCACACCTCTCCCACCTCCCCAGCTCTGCTGCTTGCCCAGGCAGAGGAAACCTGGGGGAACCTGTGCAGCTGGGGAGGCTGCTGGCACCAAACCATCAGCAAGGACCACAGAGGCCAATGCCAACCTTTGCACAGCTCCTCCACATCACTCACACCGACAGCCTCAGGGCAGAAGACAGGGCAGGAGGTTGGACAGCCCCTCCTTGCTCCTCTATTGCTTAATCGCCCTAAAAACTGCATCCCGTAGAAGCCAGAACCATAAGCAAGAGTAACAGCAGCCCCCCGAGGGGGGGAGAAAAGGGGACTGGAGAAAAGCCTGGCTATTTGCAGCCCCACTCCGAAGAGCCCGGCGTGGGGAGCCAGGAAGCTGAAGAGAAAAGAGAAAAACAAAACAATTTGTAATTATGTGCCGGGAAAATGGACCAGCAGGAAGCAGCTAGTTAACATCATTCTGCACAAGACAAACAGCAGAGGTACAGCAAAATACATCCCATTTTTAGAGGTCACTCCGAGCGCTTTTAGAGGAGATTAATTGGATTTCTAATGAAGTAGGAGGCAGCAGCCGCTATTACCTGTACCAGCACGGCCCTGACATTTGTTTTTGTACCCAGACAAGCTCCGGGAGCAAACAGCTGCCCCAGAGCTCTCGGAACACCCAGCTGTGATCCAGCTGCTCCTTTCGCTCCCCTGCTGGCTTTGCATGGAGACGTGATGGAGAGGCTTCGAGGAGCAGATTAAGGCTCGTTAAGGGAATGATTTGGTTAATTTAGGAAATGTTCCTGGTGGCAGCTGAAGGCCAGATGCACAGAGGCTGCGTGGGGAAGGCCACTGCTGCTGCAGCAGGGACGTGGGGATGGAGAAGCCATGGCAGAGGCAGCCCCCAGCCCCAGCCCCTGCTCCCCAGGACTCCTGCCCCAGCACAGCCTGTGCCCTGGGATGCCGGGAATGCGCCGAGCACAGCACAGAGCTGGGGCAAGAGCAGCACTTCCAGCAGCTCGTCCTCTTTAGATGGGAGGCAGCAGCTCCCAGAGCTGCCAACCTTCCCTCCCGCTGCCCAGGCACAGCCAGCAGTGAAACCTCTGCTGGCTGATGTCCTGGCACTGCTCTGCCCACGGGAACTCCTCACCCAGGGTACCCGGGGGTGGCAGCTCTGCCCACGGCCCTAATTTAGCTCCGGTGTCCGGGAGCCTGCGACCCCAGCAAGATTTGTATTTCTTGGCTCCCAAGGAGGAGGCTGGGATGGGAAAACCACCTCGTGTTTCCCCTGAGGTTCAGCAAGGATGAACTGCCCCCATCCCACACCAGCTGATTTTGCAATCCAGTAATCTGGAACACAAGCAGGGTTAACCCTTCGATGGCAGCAGCTGGGACGAGCTGCTGAACTCCCGACAGCTGCTCTCAGTTCAGCTTTTCCAGCTCTTATGTCCTGTTCCCCTTCCAAAGAAGAGATCTTGATCTCCTAGGAGAGCAAACCCTTCATTATTTCAGCCGGAGAGCGCTGCACTACCTGCCTGCTCCTGCTGGGAGGAGCGCTCCGGCCGCCCAGGCGGGCAGTAACCCGATCGCAGTTACACAAGTGTCCCCGGGCAGGGCACAAGGGCAGCGCCGCGGAGGAAGCTCTGCCACCACCTCGGAGCAAATGCGGGCAGGATTCAGGCAGGAGGAGCTGCTTCCCCTTCCCATTCCGGCTGCTGGGTGCTGCAGGTGCTCAGATTTGCTGCACATCTCCAAACAGCGGCCCGTGGCCACAGAGCGCCCCTGTGTCCCTTCAGCATGGCAGGGGACAGGGGACAGCCACGAGAGCTGAGCCAGCCCAGAGCTCTGCCCCGTCCCTCCTCTGCTTCCCACGGGGGCACCTCCCTGCAGGAAAGGAGGGAGCGCAGGGACAGAGCCACTCCACCCTGCTGGCAATCAGGGAGGAAATTCAGCCTTCAGCCGCATTCCAGCTCCCCTCCCAGCAGCCCGACACCTCTGAGATTTGGGCAGACAGCGTTTGCTGCCATCCTGCGCCTTGGCTCAGCCCAGCTCCCCCAGGAGCCTTTCCATGCTGCCAGAGAAATTAGTTCCGTGTTCTCTAAACAGCCTCATTAGCTTCATTAGAGCTCTCAAGCCGAGGCTCCCTCACTGCTCCCCTCAGCCCAGCCTGATGTGCTCAGGACCCCCAGAGCAGCAAAGGCTCCTCACGAGCTCCAGCAGCACCTCTGGGCTTCTCGCCACCTTGGAAAGACAAACCCTGGCAGCAGCTCCTGAAAACAAAACAGCTCATCAGGGCTTCTGAAGGACGGCAGGCTGAGCAAACCCAAACCCAGGCTCCAGCCTGGCCCCTGCAGGCATCAAAAATGAGCTTCAGCTCCAAGGAAGAGCTCAGCACCACATGGAGCTGAACTTCCCCCCCATCACGTCAGGACAAGCACAGCACAGGTGGGTGGGCACGAGGAAGGAAGGAAGGAAAGGCCTGGAGCAGAGCAGGGGCTGGAGCTGCCCCCGCTCACGTTCCCTCTCGAGTGTCCTCGGGCACCACTGATTCAGTCTCGCCGCCTCCTCCTGGGATGATGCTCCATGAGTCACGACAGGTTGGAAAAGGAAGCTGCCTCCTCCCCTGGCACGGCAGGAGGTCACTGAGGACACTGTCCCCTGTCCCTCCTGTCCCACTGTCCCTCCTCGCTGTGGGTGCCACCCCAGCCCCAAACGCTGCTGCCCCTGGGGGAGCCAAGCACACCCAGATGGGCAAGACATCCCTGTGCCAGAGGGAAAACCCAGCTCCCACGGGCAATTTCCATGGAAGTGAGGATCAGGCTCACACTGGGGTGTTGAGCTGTCCATTCTCCAGGGCTGCCCCTGCTCACCCGCGTGCTCCAGCTGCTCCTGCAGGCAGGGTGGTTTTATTTCCCTGTGTACTCTGATCCCACCCGATTCTCCTCAGCCCCAGCAGGAGAGCACAGGCCATGCAGCACCCACCCCTCCAACAGGACCTGCAGGGCTGTACCCAGGCCCCAAACCACCCCAGGAGCTCTCCTCAGCAACTGTCTGCACCACAGGGGTTAAAACAAATTTCTTGAGCTGCATTAAGAATGAACCTACAGCAAAGAGAGGCAGGCTGTCATCCCCCAAATAATCAGCAGGGAAGCAAAGCAGAGCTTCCCCCTGCCTGGATCACACACACAGCCTTTGGATTCCCCTGACCCGGCTAGCACAGGGCAAGGAAGAGTTTTTCCTAATAAAGCAAAAGGGTTTCTCTTCAAAGGATTTTCCTCTTCTAATCTCCCCCTGCAAACTCGCTGCCAACTGGTGTCAGCTGCTTTACACATTCGTAGGGCCAGTGCTGGAGGCTTTGCACAGGCTGTTCCCACCTCTGCCTGCACTGGACTGAGCCTGTGAGGCCAGAATATTTGGGGAGCCCACAGGTAATGAGCACACAGCTGCCCCAGTCCCTGCCAGGAGGGAGAGCACAGGAGCAGCAAAGCTTGGTTCCGCTTTTGGTGTTTATGAGTTACAAAAGAGAAATAAAATCACGAGTCCCAGAGCCCCTGAGAGGAATTGTGCTACCAAACGGAGGGAAATTCATGGTTGAACCACAAGGCAGTAACAATTAAAGGTGCAGCTCAGGAAGCCTCCCCCACATCATCGTGGCTCTCATATAAACCTTTACATTAACCCCATCCCCGCTGCTTACGCCCACCACAGCCTGCCCGGCTGCCCTGGTGACGGGACTTTCCCAAGCTGGGCTTCATTTCTGCTCTGCCCACGCCCAAAGAGCCTCAGAAAGCCTGAAGGCCCAGCAGAAGAGGGGAAAGCCTCACGCTCCCGTTTGCTTTGCCCGGGGACAGGCAGAGAGCAGAGCTGAGTGTCCGGAGGAGCAGCGCCGTCCTGCCAGCCCAGCTGATGGAGCTGCCTTCATCCAAGGAGCTTTGCAGGGCAGGGCAGCTCGGGGCATCAGCTGCCCACCCTCCGGAGGGGCGGGGGCCACCAGAGCCGGCGGATGCTGAGGCTGCGACCCACAGGAGCACAATCGGCTCCATCCTCTCGCCTCGGGGAAAATGGAAAGGTTGGAGCAAGGATCCCAGCAGGAGAGGATTATTTAGATTAGAAAGAGCAAGGCAGGAGAGGCAGGCGAGGCCGAGCCAAGGCGAGCTGACACACACACGCTCGAGCTGCTCGGCCGCATTCTCCCGGCCTGAATGATCGCAGCGCTCCCGGGAACACCCGCAGCCACGGCGGCGAGCTCGGGAGAGCCTCCCCGGCGCACGGCCCGAGACGAGCAGCCAGCCAGGCGTGAAGAGGCTGCGTGAGCTCGGGGAGAGCTGAAACCCCCGCCAGGAGCGGCTCGGAGGGAGGCAGATGTCGCGGCAGGGCAGATGTCGCAGCGCGCTCGTCCCCGCTGCTGCGGGCGATGTCGCAACGGGGCGGAGGATGGAGACGGGCCGAGGGCTCGGCAGCTCTCGCCCGCTGCTTTCACAAGGGAGCCGCCGGCGTTGCACAAGCCCCGGGTCCCCAGTGCTCTCAGCCCCCCTGCTCGTGGGGGTCCGTCCCGGCGGGCGATGCTCGGGACCCCCCGCCCCGCAGCCCCCCCTGCCCGGGGCATCTGCCGAGCATTTCCTTGCCCCGCTCTCCCCCTGCGACAGATGCGGCGGCCATTCAGCCTTTTCAGGCGGCAACAAAAGCCTCTCGAGGCGCACAAAGGCGAGGAGCAGAAGAGAGGCCTGGGTTTAAACCAGAGCCACCTGCCGGGGGCCCGTGCCCCCCGTGCGGCCAGCCCCGCGCCGCGGAGCCCATCGCCCGCCGCAGAAACGCCCTTGGCACATCCTGCAGGTGAAGAGCCCGAGTGGGATCCGGGATGCTGAGGGAAGGGTCCCAGCGTGCTGGGGGCCGGGGATGAGGCTGGAGGGAGAAGGGGCTGCAAAACTCACAGGAAAAGCCAGAGCAGGTAAATGGCAACAAGGCAGCAGCACGAAGCATCCCCGCTGACTCACACCCAGCAACAGGCTGGGGCTGGTGTTTAAAGGAGAGAAATAAAGAGTGTCGGCTTCATTTATCTGAGAAAAACAAAATTAGGGGCCTATTCAGTCCCGTGTGTTTGTTTTGGGAGCCTCCTCTTCCTTCCAGCCCTCAGCACAGCGCGGGGCCGGGCTGACTCACCCGATGCTCATCCCTGCAGGAGGCCGAGGAGCAGGAGCGGCCCAGGCACGAGCCACGGCCACGGGGTGCCCTGTCCTGCTGTGCCACATCTGGCTGCAGTGACAGAGCCACCACCCTGCCAGGACCTTCCTGTGAATCCCATGGGGACAAACGGGGTCACAACGGCCAAAATGCTCCAACCCAGCTCATCCCATCCCTCTCTGAAGACATCCAGGACGTCGCTGCCCAGAAGTGGGCTTGAGCAGGGAAAGGACCAATGGCCTCGGGGCCAGAAGAAGCCACAGCCCAGCTCTGGATGGAGCCACCCTGGGCAGGGATGCTCAGACGCTCTCTGCAAAGCAAACCCTGATCCCACACACCTCTGCTGCCTCTGCCGGGGCCTTTTACCCACACAAGACAAAGTGAAAGGGAAATAAGGAGCCATGGGAAGTGTGGAGATCTTCTCAGCCCCAGCCAGCAGGTCTGCTCCACACACAGCACCTTCACCTCCCACTCAGCAGAGCTGAGGGCCGGGCTCAGCTCCTCCTCCCAGCCCTCTCCTGGCCAGATTTGCTATCGGAGCTGGCAACGCCGAATGGAAAAGCACACACGTGCTTTTATGATAGGAAGTGGTTGATATTTGCAGGTGTGATTAACACCCAAGTAAACACTGATGTAAACCATTAACTCAGGGCTGACCTATGTCCTTTGTGCTTCCCTCCCACAGACAGAGCTCAAACCCCCCCCCCCCCCCCCCCCCCCCCCCCCCCCCCTTATCACCAGCCCTGCACGGAGCTGCTGCAGCAGCCCTGCAGCCACAGCCAGGGGGTTCCCCTCAGCGTCAGAGAGCACCCAGAGCATCTCCTTGGGTCCTGCCTCCACCAGCCTCACACCAGCCCTGGGGACAACCCTGCCTGACCTTCCTGCTACCTCTGGCAGCTCTGGACTCCCCACACCTACATCCCAGAACTGCTTTAACTTTTGCACGTGTCCAGCCATTCCCTGAACGTTTCGGCTGGCAGCGATTTTGGGGAGGGGCCCAGACCCACGCCTGCAAGAGGAGCAGCCCTGAAGCCTCGCCAGAAGAAGCCCCACAACACTCACTGCTTCCCAGCAGCTCCTGGGCCTGAGTTCTGCCCAAAAATGAAATTTCTCAGGGCTCAGCCCATGGGCAGGGCCCCCCAGGGGACGGAGGAGAGGCTGCCACCCACGCCCCCAGCACAGGGACCCTGCCCCGGCCTTTCAACACAGACCTTAGTGCAGCATAAATAAATACATACATACTTAAAGAAAGGAAAGAACCAGACTAAAACACAAAGCTGCACCAAGGCCAGCCCCTCCTGAAGCACCACTGGCCCCTGGCACTGGGAGCAGGATGGCCTCGGGACATTTCCTCCACCAGTGCCAAGCCTGAGGAGGGTTTCATTTACGCACCCCTGAAGCTCAGTGACGACAGCAGCATTTTGCATCATCCTGTTCTTCCTCTGCTGTTTATTTAACACAGTTTCACCCTGTCCTGGCCTTTGCCAGCAGCAGGGCACAGCAAACACCTTGCTGAGATAAGCCCAGGACGTGCAGCCCAGCTGTGCAGGGATCCAGGGCAGAGCATCCCCTGGCTGCTGGGGCCCCCCTGGGCAGCTCCAGAGGGGCTGGAACCACAGGGAACCCCCCAGGCACGATGCCCACACCAGCCAGAGTGCTGGGAGCTGGAAAGGGCCAAGCCAGGAGCAGCTCAGGGATTTCATAACAGGGCTTTGTCTGTGCAGGTGCTCAGCGAGGCAGGGGCCCCACAGCCACCGACAGCCCTCCTCCTCCTCCTCTTCCTCCTCCTCCTCTTCCTCCCCCTGCTGCCCTCACGTGGCACAGCAGACACGAACCTCTGCCAGCAGATGCCCAGGGCAGGGAGAGGGGCAGCAATGTGTGCCAGGAGAGGGGATGGCAGTGAAGGGGCGAGAGGGGATTGCACCCACAGGGTGATCCAGAGCTGGTCAGGGGCACTGTCCCGCACCAGCCTCTCCTTTGCCATCTCCCCAGACACCCCCAAAGCTCTCCCTGCAGTCTCCAGGCTGTCCCTGCCCCACAGACTGCTCTCCTCGTCCCTCCCCATCACACTGAGGTTGTACAAGCCCAGCAGGACCTGAAGGAGGGAATGGAAACCCCCCTCTGCCACAGACCCACCAGGGTGAAGAGCCAAGCAACAGCCCAGAGCCAGCACTACCTAAGGCTGTGCTTCACCCACAGCAGTCAGCATTTTAGGGGAAATCCTGGGCCCTGAAGCAACACAGTGAAAACCTGAGAGCCTCCTGCCAACCCAGGAGCCAGGCAGGGCAATCCTCCTCCAGCAGCCACCCCGAGACTCCTTCAGCAGGCAGGAAAACACAGTTGTGTTTCTATTTTAAAAAAAGCCCTTCTCTGCATCCTGCTGGCACCACATGAAAGCTCTCAGGACACGGTGGCTATTCTTAGCTCCCTGCAGGCCTTGGGCAGCCCCAGGAGGCTCCAGGGCACCTGTTGGCAGCAGCAGCCGTGGGCCCCGGAGCTGGGGAGGTTTGGTGAAGCTGGGACAGGCCCAGAGCAGTGGTGTCCCACTCAGCACCATCACCTCGAAACACCTGGGCCAGCGAGTGTGCAAAGCTCACCATGAAGTGCCCTGGGTGCACAAAGAACTTCCAAAAATCCCAGAGGGGAAATCTCCCGGCTGTTGGTGTCACCAAGGCTGGGCTCAACACAGAGCAAGGAGTCGCTCAACCGTGGAGGGGTTTGGGTTAAAAGGAACCCTAAAGATCCTCTCATTCCAACTGCCTGCCGTGGGCAGGGACACCTCGCCCTAGACCAGGCTGCCCAGAGCCCCAGCAAACCCAGCCCAGCCTGGGCTGACAGCACAGGTTCTGTGCTCTCACATCTTTTCAATATACAGCAAAAACACGTGTGGAAAACACACAGGGAAGAGTCACTGATCCTCCCACGGATGCTCAGTACCCCACTGCTTGACAGTGTTTACCAGCAGGCTACTTGGTTTCCTACCAAATCCCACAGGCAGCAAGTGGTTTGGACCCATTCTGCCTGCTAGATTAAAACGGAGATGGGATAAAAGGATAAATGCACGGATATTTAAACAAACCAACAGAAAAATCTCCTCCTGCAGCTACTGCTGCTCCCTTGGCAAACAGCCTGGTCTCCTTGGGCATTCCCAGAGCCAGCTTTTTAAAAAGCAACCTCTCCCCTCAGGCAGCCTTACACACAGCCTCATCCCAGGGCAGCGTTACCCGGGACCCCTGGGTGTGGGGTCAGCAGGGGCAGCTGCTCCCTCCAGCTCGGCCAGGGGCTGCTGGGCCCTGCTTTGTATGAATTTAAGCTTTTTCAATCCCACTTACTCACGAGAAGAGCTCAGGGCTGGGGGAAGCCAAAGAGCAGACAGGGCAGCCTTTGTGTGGCTCTGCCGCCCACCCCGGGCTGGGGCAGCCCCCACACAGCCCCCACACAGCCCCTGCAGCACAGCCGGGGCTGGCACGGCCCCACAGAGCCCGGGGCAGCACCTCAGCGGGCACAGCCTCATTTCCTGAGCCACAGGGAGAAATGAAGCCTGCACAGCCCCTGTGAAGGGCACCCACACTGCAGCACCCCCGCCTCCCACACGGGGCAAGGCTTTCCCGGGGCTGCTGGGGGGGACTGGATTGAGGTGGGTACAAGATCCTGATATCCAGTGCTGGTCAGCAGTTCAAACCCTCTAAGCACCAGCACCATTTGCCTGGTTGTTTCAGGGCAATCTTTGAGGAGAAGGAAACGTGAAAGGAATGCTTTGGTTAAAGCCAGAGGTGCTTGAGCTGCTAAGGGCAGGCTGCCCTTACTGCCAGAGCCTGGCAAAGCTGAGCTGAGGGGATACACTGAGCTTCCTAAAGCCTCTCCTTGCCCTCATTAGCTGGAGCCACAGAGCCAGAGCCGTGCCTGCCCCGAAGCTCCTCTAGGCCACACCCAGAAACGGGAATATCCCCCCAAAGCCCCGCACTGAGGCACACAAACATCACCTTCCACAGCCCCCCCAGACTGTGGCACAGGCAGAAGCCTCAGACCTGCTCCACAGCTCCTGGGAAAAAGCAGCTCTGGCTCCCAGCCAGCTCCTGCCCGAGCTGCTGCTCAGCAGCACCCAACGAGCACATTTTAATCCATTCAGAACCTCCTCACCAGCACCTTCCCCACCCAGCTTTCATCAGCTCAGCATTTGCACCCCAACGACACAAAGGGCTGGGAAATGGGACCACCAGGACACTCCCCAAAACTCCCAAGGACCTGGAGCACTTCCCTGCTGAATCCCACCACCCACGGAACATCCCACATCCTGGCAGAGCTGTTCCTGACAGCAACTCTTCCTCAATGGAGACTTCCTCCGGGGTGGAGTAAGCAGGGTGGGAGGGATGGAGAGGAGGGGTCGGTGTCCTGCTGCAGGAGCTGCACAGCCCCTCACGCCGGGAGCAGCCTCACTCCTTGTGGGAAACACCGAGGACAAAAGCAAAGGGCTTGCCAAGCTCTCCCAAGCTCCTGGGCCAGCAAGGGGAAGATGTTCTCTCTAGGAGCCTGGGCAGGCATCCAGCACGGGCTGCAGCACCCCCAGGCTCCCCAGAACCGCCCTGTCCCCGAGCCAGCACTGCTGTGCCCGGAGGCACGGGAGGCACCCGGCCGAAAATGCCAAATTCACGGCTCTGATGACTTCCAGGAGATAACCTGAGTTTAAACTTCCTGGCAAGGCCGCCCTTCCCAGCACTGCCGGAGCCTCTTGCGCAAGACCCGCCCGCCCGGGGCTCCTTCTCTCACCGACCCGCCCAGCACAGCGGGCACCGAGGCTGGGAAACGGCCCAGGAGGAAGAGAGAGCCACCAGAGCCCCGAGGGGACCGCGCCGGCCGGAGGAGGCTGGCACAGGTGACAGTGGCTCCTCCAGCCTGGCTCTGGGAGTCACATCGAGTGCCAGAGCGTGGTGACAGCTCAGTGACAGCCACAGTGGCCCCTGCCTGCTCCCCAGAACCAGTGGGAATGGAACCAGTTGAGGCTGCTCCCAGCACTGAGCTGGGAGATGCCGTCAGGCTCAGGGCTGCTGGAATTCAAAACACATCCCTGCCACCAGACACCTCCCCTGCTCCGTGTTTTATTTACCGCCTTTGTTAGAATAAGCTGAGGATAACAGGCATACTTTCGGGTTTGTTTGGAGCTGATTGCCTCTGCTTTTTCCCCGGCGGTGGCGATGGCCAGGATCGCAGCTCCATTCCCAAGCAACACCCCCGGAGCCGCTCCCGCCCGCGCCGCGGGAGCCTGAGCCCCGCTACCGAACTGCAGCCGCCCGGGACGCTGCCAGACCTCCGCAGCAGCCCCGGCCTGCGCTCCAGCCACACTTCCCTGAGAACACACACTTGGCAGGACACGCAAGGAGCCTTCGCAGAGGCTGCCCCGGCCCGGAGCCGCGCTGCGGGGCCGCGGGACAGCGGGCAGGGACAGGGACAGGAACAGGGACAGCGGGCAGGGACAGGGACGGGGACAGGAACAGGGACAGCGGGCAGGGACAGGGACGGGGACAGGGACAGCGGGCAGGGACACGGACAGGGACAGGGGCAGGGGCAGGGACGCAGGGACAGTGGGTGCTCCGGTGCTGAACGCTCAGGAGATGCTCCAAGCCAGGAGCTGCTGCAGCCTCGGGAAAGGGGCAGCACAGTCCCAGCCTGCTGTGGCACAGGTTTAGACTGACCCAGAGTGTGAGGATACAATGACCCAAAGCTGCCTGGCCCCCATCTTCTGGGGCCGGCAGTGCTGGGAGGGCTGAGCTCAGAACGGGCACCCACCTGCAGCCAAGGACACAAAGCAGCAAACTTCATTACGGTGACAAAGGAAACGAATCCATCCCTCCCCTGCTCCCCGCTCTATAGGCTGAACCGGATAAGGACACCGAGAGCTGAGCAGCAAAGCCCCAGCCTGGCTGGGAGCCCCAGGAACATTCAGATCTGGGTCTGTATTTTGGGCTTTATCTCAGGTTTAGGCTACAGCTCGCAGGGCACAGAACCACGTGCGGCCCTGACGCCAACGGCCTGAATAATCTCATTACATCTGACACAGGCAAAGGCTGTGCCAGCTGCACAACTCCTGAGCCACAGAGCTCACCTGCCCTCCCCGCCGGGACAGGGCACAGCACTGAGGGAAGAAGATGCCACCATCCTCCTCGGCAGCACCAGAGTGAAGATGGAGCCGCAGGGGAGCTCCCAGAGTGCTCAGAGCAGATCCTGTGTCGCCCTCCCAGTGGCACTTGGCACGTGACGTTTTTGTGGCTCACAGAATCTCCAGCAAAACTTTTTGTTTCAGGTCATCTCAGGTCCAGCAGCACTCAGGGACTCGGGGCTATCAATCCCCTCCCCAGGCCACAAAGGAGCAGCGAGTTAATGCACCCATTAAACCTGCCAGCGCTGTAATCCCCACCTCAAATTGGTTAGATCTTAAAAGGCTGAAATCTTTGAAATGACTCAGCCACGGGGTACAAAGAGCAGTTTGAAAGGCTGTTAAAGCTCTCTGCATTCAGAGCTGCTCCTGTTCCCCACAGGGCTGAGCCCTCCCCAGAACAGCCTCCGGGCACGGGCACGCTCACAGCCCCCGTGCCAGCCAGGGCTGAAGGCAGGAGATACTTTCAGAGAGCAAGAGAATCACGAAGTGATTTGGTTGGAAGGGACCTTGAGGGTCATCTCCTTCCAACCGTGGGCAGGGACACCTTCCACCAGACCAGGATGGATTTTTCATCTTGCAGCAAACTTGCAGTGGGGTGCTGGCCTCAGGGGCTGTTAAATTCAACACTGTCAGCCCCAGATATTACTCAGAGTGACTGCCCAGGCGCCAAACTGGTTTTTTGGAGAGTGTTGTGCTCCGTTCCCATGCCAGCCTCCGGAGCTGGTGGAGGGATTGCCCTGGTTCTGCAAGATCTGGCAGGTCCTGAAGACCCTCTCCAGCTGCTGCCTCACCTCTGCAGCCCACAAAGGGCAGAGGAGCTGAGCAGCCTGGGGCGGGCACGGGGCTACCTGGGGGCACCTGGCACAAGCCAGAGCCCTGGAGCTGCCCCATGCCAGGCTGTGGCAGCCACCCTGGCCCCAGAGCCAGCCCCAGCGTGCTGCAGGGGAGCAGCAGGGGAGGCAGCAGGGGAGGCAGCAGGGGAGCAGCAGGGGAGGCAGCAGGGGAGCAGCAGGGGAGCAGCAGGGGAGGCAGCACGTTATTCTTGGAAACCAGGAGGTGAGGTCATGCTGCCTGAATGCTGCAGCTCGAGGCCAGGCGCGCGGGGCCAGTTGTGCTTGGAGAGGAGCCTGACTGCTGCAGCCAGGGCCGTCTGCAGGTCGGGAGGCCGCCTGTGCTCCGAGCAGGAGGACAGCGTTTCTTTAGGAAGGAGGGCCCCTCCCTCTCAGTTTCTCAGCAAAAGGATGGGTTTGAGAAGAGCAAAGCCCTCGGAGCAGCCCGCTGTGGGGCTGAGAGGACGGCAGATCATAAACCCGGAGCGATGCTGTTCCTGTGCCACAGGATCAGCCCAAGGGCCACTCCTCCTGATGCCTCCCACGAACCTGCACCGCCCTGCAACCCAGCAAGAGCTCTTCCATCTCACCAGATACCACAGCACATCCCAGAGCTGTCTGGGAAGAGAGAAGTCACCAGCTTGATCCTTCAGGCTTCCTGGGCAGGAACCTTCCGGGAGTTTTCACCACCTGTGCCCACCCCTGGCGCTCCAAACGCTCCAGACCTGGCTCAGGCTGCACAGCTTCAGTGGTTTTGGCTGTTTCAGAGCACGTGTCTGGCAAAGCCCAGCCTCTCTCCTGCCTCACTCACTACCCGAGGCAGAGCCATCACCTCCAGGTGGGCCAGCACTGTCCTGTAAGGAGCCTTTCCTGGTGTGTGTGTGAGCCATGGCACCAGTCCTGCCAAAGGCTGCCGGGCTCAGCGTGAGTGGCAAACTCAGGGTTTTACCTGGTGGTGCTTGGCTGCTCCATCACACATCCAGGCTCGTCCTGCGTGCCACAGGCAGCTCAGCTCCTCAGGCGGTGCCGCCTCTGACCTTCAGTAAATCACTGCACCTCAGTCCCCACCCCTGGAAACATGGGAAACGTCTTTTGCAAGACCCAGGCTGATGGCATTAGATTATTATTGAGAGGAAGAGCCCCGCCACTTCCTGAGCACGTACCAAAGAGAAAAGCCCTGCTCCTGGGCTTTATCAGTCCATCACAGTCCTAGTTCTGAGTACTCAGAACATGAGAAGTGTTTAAAAGAGATCATGGCCAATCCTAAATCGTTTGAAGAAACTTAAACCCCAAGTCAGTAGACTCCTTTGGTCAATGAGATAATAAACCACTGCTTTGGAAAAGTCCCAGTGATGTCACTGCAGTTTCCACAGCTTTTCAACCACAGCTTGCACAGAAGGCCGCAGCGAAGACACTTCTGATTATATAAAATACATGGCAGAGCTAATTAAAAAAACATCTCTCCACTGAGAGAGGGACAGAAGAACAGCAGACACAGCAAGCTGTTTCCCAAGAGCACGAGCCCAGGATCTCCATTTGCTCCCTCACTTCAGGGATGTTTTTGCAGACGGATTTTCGGGGGGACGCAGCATTCGATCCCAGGCGAAGCTGCAGGACACGGTGCTTTGCTCACTCACCCACAGAGCTGCTCAGCTCCCAGCTCCGAGCTGCCTGCCCTGATTCCACAGCAGGCACCTTCCCAGAACAGCAAACCACCAGCAGCATCCTCCTTCCTCCTCCTCCATCAGGGGAACCCTCACTCACAGAATATCAGATGAGGCCAAGAGCGAGGCTGAGAGTCTTTGTAAACGTGCCCAAAGCACCAAGGACGCTCCAGAAATGGGCAAATCCACAGCCCTGAGCTCCTCCAGCCCTTCCAGAGCTCACCAGTCCAGGTGAGAATCTCCTGCTTTGAAGCTGAAGCCAGCAGCGAGGTTTGTTCATTTATTTTAAAGGAAATCTGCTCCACGAAGAGCTCCATCATGCAATGCATACAACAGAGAAAAACTCATCACCTGCAATACCGGTCCCCACTCTCCAGCCAGGCTTAGCCATTTCGTCCTGGAATTAAGGCAGCCAGCCCAAAGATTAGTCTTAAAAGTGGAATTTGCAGCAGGCAAGGAGCCCTTGCTCCCAGCCCCACCACTGCAGCCTGACCACAGCCAACCCTGCCAAGTCAGGCCAGCAGTGACCTACATACAGCAGCCTCCACAGAAATTACAAGCCTAATTTTGCCTAATAATAAATCACACCAAGGTACAAGGAAGAGCAGGGCAAGGAAGGAGGCATTTCAGCTTCATTCATCACCTCTGCCTGGGCTCTCTGCTCCCACCCTGCAGCAGATCACTCTGCTTCAAACAGGGTCAGTCACAGGTGACCGGGACCGTCTGTGCCTGCTTCACACCAGATAATTCAGGGATGCCACGCTTCAGGTACCAGAAAATACAATAAAATCAGGGGTGGGAAACAGAAAGATGAACAAGAATCTGTAAGAAAAGCAGAGGAATCTCTTGTTTTCACCCAGGTACTACACAGCAAGCGGAACTACCGTCCATCAGCACACAGCATCATTTTATTTAATGATGTGTCTCTGCCATGGACTATTGCTCTGGAAGGAGAAGAAAATTTGCCTTAATGTTTTCACTGCTGCTAGAACACTGTCCCCAAGCTCAAACTCTCCTGGAGCACTGAGAAGTTCTCTTCAGCAAAGTGACTCTCAGCAAAACCCTTACCAAAACCATCTCTCGATTTGGAAGAAAGAGCTTTAACAGCACAACAGCTGCTCGTGACCCAAGAGGAAGCACAACATGACCAGGAGAACCGCTCGCGTCAGGGAGAGACACAACAGCATCTCATCCTCCAGTGAAGGATTGCATTGTTATACAAGAGTTTGGAACAGCAAACCTAAAGAATGACACTCCAAATGGAAAGGTTCACTGCACAACCAAGGCAGGCAGCAGACAGATTTCAGCTGCGGCTCCTGGCGATGGGCCATCAGGATTCTTTTAAGCATCATCTGAAACATGACAACTCGATGCAATCACTTCTGTGGATCCTGCTTTAGGTCATCTTTCCACTCTGATGCAGCCCATGAGTAATTTGGACCCAAATACCTCTCCACAGGTCTCTAGCAGAGACGTCAGCCCAGCTGCGTACCCGGGGAGGGAATGAAGTCAGCACACATCATGTCTAGGGCAGCACCCACACCAAGTTTGGGCTCTGCTGCTCAGTCCAAATACCCCAATGGGGGAAGCCAAGCCTGTAGCTCACACTCAGAGGGCAGGACCAGTACCCACGGGCTCGTCCCAGAGCACAAACTCCCAGCGTGGCAGCTCTGAAGGTGCTGGAGGGAATCACTTACAGAAGCAGCTGTGCTGCTCTTTGAGAAGCCAGGGACGCGTCCAACCACTCAGCTGAACTTGTCCCTCCCCGTCAGGGACGCCAGGAGAGGCCAGGACAGGGGACAGGCAAGACAATCCCTCTTCCTGAAAGAGATTCAGTGTCGAGTACACCTCACCCCGCACGAGCCACACAGACACTGCTGTGTCACCCTCCTCCATCCCAGCCTGCAGCCCTGCACCCCAGGAGCCTTCCAGCGAGCCAAGGGACCCGTGGGACCCGTGGCACAAACCCTGACCCCTCGCTCTGGCACGGGCAGGGTGACAGCACCAGCCCCGTGCCCCAACCGCGCCGGGCACAGCAACCGCCGGCCTCCTCCATCCTTCCCCTTTCAGGGCTGCGAGAGGGAAGTGCTGGATCTGTGCTCTAAATGTGTGACTCAACTTCGGAGGCGAGGAGGAGCCCGTCTGTCAAAACAGAAGAGGATTTCGCTAATTTTCAACCCAACGAGATGACAACACAATGTCACCCCGGACTGCAACGCGGGAGGGCTCACGAGCAAGGTCTTTGGCGTTTCTGAAGGAAAAGCCAAACTTTTATCACCTAACTGAGCCCCCATCCTTAACCACAGACATTCAGCACCGTGCCTTGCCCACCCCACCACCTCTGCAGCACATCCTGTACCCCCAAAGCCCCACGCTGGTTCCCTTACTCAGGGTAGGAACCCCAGACACCAACAAAGGGGCAACTCCAAACACAACAGAAGTGGGGTTACGGCTTTAGGTGGGAGTTACAGGTTGGGGTGAGGGTTATGGGTTTAGGTGGGGTGCTTTCATCCTTCCCAGCTCTCGGGGTAACGCCAAGGACTGGAACAGCTCATGTGTGGGCGCAAATTGCGCGGATGCAGAGAACACGGCGCTCCCAGCAGCAGCCAGCCCTGCTCCCGCGTCACCGGCGTGTCAGGAACCCATTCAAACTTCCCCAAGCCTCGCCGGCAGGGAGACACGCTCCCCTCTTTGCTCCAAAACCTCCTTGGAAAACAAGGAGAAGGGCCGCATCACCCAGAGCCTGCTCAGGCACATCCTGCAGCCCCCGTGACTACGCCTGTCAACGAGAGGCAAGTTAGGGACAAGGGGTGACATCCTAACGCCGAAATATTCCCTGTGGGAAGCGGGGACGACAGTGGCTCGCTGCTGCAGCCGGGAGGGGACACGGAACGGGGACAGTGAGCGGCTGCCGGTGCTTACAGCGCTCACCACCAACGCCCCACGGAGGGACCCCCGCGTTCCGAGGCGCGGCCCCCACACCCGGGGATGCAGCCCCCGGCATTCGAGATGTGCATCCCCTGGGGGGATCCGAGCCACGCCACGATCTCCTCTGCACTCCTGACCCCCCCCTCTCCCCAGCCTCGGGCTACCAAGATGTCATTTCGCTTCGTCTCCCACTACAAAGCTGGAAAGCCGCGTCTCGCTGCTTTTAAAGGGGGGAAAAAAGAGATTAAAGCGCGGCCGGAGGGGCGGGCGGCAGCTCATTGTCCGGCGGGCCCCGCTGCCGCCCGTGGCCCCCCCGGGACCCCCTTCCCCCGCAGCAGACACCTTCCATCACTGTCAGCAGCGCCGCTGTCGCTCCCCGGGCCCCTCTCGGCCGAGCCCCGCGCGGTCCCCGCGTCCCCCCCGGTCCCGGCGCGGGGGTCCCCGCGCACCTTCAGCGCGAACTTCTCGCCGCTCTTCTTGCTGAAGATCTCCAAAACTTTCCCGTTGATGCCGAGCCCCAGCACTTGCGTGGTGACCTTGTAGTCGTCCGTGATAGCATTCTTCCGGATCTGCAGGCCGCCCTTCCCCGGGAACGGCGGCGGCCCGTGCGGGGGAGCGGCGGGCGGCGGCGGCGGCGGCGGCGGCTGCGGCGGCGCCGGGCGGGTGCAGGCTGGGCTGGGGGTAGACGCTGAAGTTCTCGCTGCAGTACACTGCCATGTCGGGGGCTTCTTGGGCGCTGCGGGGCTGCGGGGGCGCGGGGGCGGCCGCCGGCGCCGAGGCTCTGGGCTGCGCCTGCTGCAACTCACCGGCGCTCATAATCCCTGGCCATGCAGGGCGGCCGGCGCTCCCCCCCGCTCCCGTCCTCTCCCGGCGACACCCCCCGCCCCGCGGCCCCGGTGGCCCTAGACCAAAAACTCCCGGGGGGCTGCGGAGCGGCGCCCTTATAGGCGCTGCCGTGCGCCCGGACTCCCCGCCCGCGGCCGGGGCCGGGGCTGGGCGGGCGGCGGCGCGCAGCGAGCAGCCAGTAGCGCGGCTCGGCGACGGGCAGGGAGGCGGAGGGGGGCAAGGCCGGGCCCCGAGAGCGCCGATGGGGGAGGGACCGGCGGGGGAGCTGCGGGAGGCGCCAGGGATTTGGCTCCCGGCAGCGCGGGGGCAGCATCCCCAAGCCGGACCCACCCCCCGTGCCGTGCCCGTCACCCCCTTCCCCGACGTGGGGGTCTCTCCTGGCGCTGCCCGGTCGACCCCGCACCGGCCGCCCCCTCCCCGGAGCTGTCCGCGCTGCCGGGATGCTCGGGGATGCCATCCTGCTTTCCCACGGATGCCATCGCCCCCGATCCCTTCGGCACCGACGCTGGGGTCGGAGGGGGATGAGCATCCCCGCGGCTCCCCAGACAGGAACGCCAAGAGAGGAATTCGCTTAAACTCTGCTCTTGTAGTGTAGTTTTGCCGCCCGTCTCCCAACAGCCCGGGCTGAAATCGCAGTTCATTGCTTTGGATAAGGAGTTGCTTTGGACAAGGAATTGCCCGAAATTAAACAAACGCGCAGCACCGGCGTCTTCGCTCGTACCGCGGGAGGAACGGGCTGGAGGGCTCGGGGCGAGATTTAGTGAATAAAAGTTATTTTCGCCTTAGTGCTCCGGGCAGCCTGACCGAAAGCTCATCCTTTTGCAGAGAAAAAGCTTTCGGTGTTCTTTACGATCCCGACACCCGGGATTTACACAGGGGCCAGCTCCGGCAATTCTTCGGGTCCGGGGCAAAGCACACGAGTAACAACAAAAATACGGTCAATAGTGCGGGAGGATTTCGAGACTTTTTCTAAATAGCAGATACATGAGATGTACATTGCGTTCCCCGTTCTTAAATGGAGTTGTTATTCAGTTTTCTGCTGGTAAAAGCACCAAAAAAAAAAAAAAAGTCCTTTTTTGGCGTGTACACGAGGCGCTCTCTGCAAGCGCCGAGTGTCTTGGTCTGACAACAGGATTTGGGGCAGAGAGGAGCGTTTGGGAAAAGTCTTTGCGTTTTATGTCTTCCATAAAACAGTTGTAAAAGCACGTGTAAACCAGTGAAGCTTTCCCGAGCTGACTCCAATCCCAAATTTTCATCCCCTGTGTGATTTGAGTAGGTATATAATAGCCGGAGGATTTTTTAACTTATCCTCTGTGTGATTTGAGCAGGTATATAACAGCCGAAGGATTTTTTAACTTTGTATTTCGTTTTAAAACAAGTGAATAAACGTTTTTTGAGGCAGAGAATAACTTAGAAGTGACTACATTAAAGACTTGGGGCTTTAAGGATTTGGGGCTTTCTCCTTTAATCATGAAGAGAGGTGTTTGAGGGGTTTGTTGGGTTTTTTTTTGTTTCCTTCTGTTTTTGAGTGTGTGTGTGTGGGGTTGTTTTTTTTTCTTTCTTTCTTTTTCTGTTGGTATTTTGTTGCCGTCACTGTTGCTGCTGCTGATTTTATTTTGCATCCCTTGGGGAAAAAGCTTCCCGTGTGTGTTTGGATACTCAGAACAGCAGGAGAAAAGTTTACATTACGTTTCACAAGGTGCCTTTTCCCTTCTCAGCTTCCTTCCCTTTAATATTTATAACACCTCCTCATCTTTTTTAGAGCAGGGTCGCGCTGGAAAATGCCGGTTTGAAGTCTGACGGGACAACAGGCATCCAAACCAAGCAGTTTACGGGGAAATCACAACTAGAAAGGACGTCTAAAGGACAAGAAACAGGTAGACTTCCAAAAAGCAATTTCCCTCAGCGTTTGAAGAGCTAAGCCGAAAATATGACTCTCTAAAATTACAACAAATCTGTGTTTATCCGTTTGGCCAACCCCCCCAGCGCGATCGTTGCAGCAGGGAGAGGAGCAGGCAGTGGTATCGCCGTACCGCTCGAAATTGAGGTTTTTTGCTCCAGGGATTTGATGTTTTTGGGCAAAGGCAGAGCCATCTAGAGGAACAGCCCGGCTATGGCGAGGCGGGGAAGGCACAGGGTGCTGCCTTCGAGCTTCCCTTAGCTGATTTCTCTGCCTCCAACCAAGGAAACGGGTTAGAAAATAATGCTGAATTAGCTCTAATAAAAATTCGTGTCCTCAGAAAACTCCAGCTTGCTTTACCAAATAGTAAGGAATGTGAAACAAAAATAGCTTTAGAGAGGCTATTACACAGCTGGGATGGCATGGATATGCAAGCCAACACTTAATTTAAAGAGTGGAGAGAATAAAGCTTTGATGGTGTGAGGGCTGTAAAAACATTTAATTTTCTTAATGCATTTATCCTGCAAGCAGCATGCAGCGTTGCCTTGAAACACCATCAGCTCTCAGTAGAGAGCTGTTGCTGCTCCCTTCTGCCAAGGCATGAGGAGAGCATGAAGAGATCCAGCACTCTGCCTCTCTGCTTTCTAAATGCTGCTTTTTCCAGAGAGCTCTGGGAGACATTTGCCTTAAAGAAACGCACCGGGGAGCTGGCAAGAGATGAGGAAACACAAAAATGAAATCAAGGTAAGAGTGTCAAGGTAAGAGTCTGAGGCTACTCTCCATCACTGGGAGCAGATTTGGGGCTGGGTTTCAGCAGCTTTGTTGGCTCTGTGAGTGGGCAGTGAGGTGTGCTGGGCAGAGGAGCCCATGGCGCCTCAAATTATGCCGAGTTTATTCCCAGCCAGCTGGGATTAAGTGCAAACCTCTCCAGCCAGCTGCCTTGGAAAGGGTTTCAAGGCTTCCCAAATGCTGCAGGAGAGGAAGATCCTCCCCATCCTTGCCTGGTGCTGTGCCCACAGTTGGCTTAGGTGCTGTGCCTGTCCTTGTCGTGCACACAGCAAGCAGTTTTCCCCCTGCAGGAGGACACTGGCTGTGCCTCTGAGGCCCTGCTCCTCTGAATGTGTAGGTACAGGCCCCCCTTTCCTGGTGTGGATCTGAGATGTGTTGTGTGTGCACAGAAACCTGAAAATGCTTCAGCCCAGCAGTGGGAACAGATACCCCAGACCTCTCTCCATTTCTCAAGGATGCTGAGCTCTAGGCACAGGGTATGTGTTGGGGGACAGAACACAAGAGCCCATATTGGCTTCTCTTGGTTTTACCAGGAGGATGGAGAAACCAGCATCCCTTCAATGGCTCCAGATTTATGCAGGTTTGTTTTGTTTTGGCTGCATTTGCAATCTAAATCTCACTTTTTCCCAGGGCTGGCAAGGTGCTAACTCGATGGTCCACATAAAATCTGCTCAGTAAAAATTATTTTATATCTTTCTTCAGAGTGATCACTGAAATTGGGAATGGGTTCTGCCTTCTCAGAGGCAAGATGGAAAAATTATCTTTTCTCTTGAAGTACTTCAGTGTCTCCACCCTCAAGAACAATAAGGAATTGACTAAGAGCATTTCAAATTAAATTTAAGATGTGGTATCCCTCGCTTCCTTAGAGCCAAGCGTGTTCCTCCCTATTCTTCCCTATTAATATGCTATAAGAACATCTCCTTCTCAACCCCTGATTTGTCTTGCAAAGGGCTATCAGAGAATATCTGATGATGTGCAACTGATGTTTCACTGCTGCCAATTTGGGAAAGGTGTTCTGTGTACCTGTACACAGGTTAAAATAATTTTTATCCCTTACCTAAGGAGAATGAGGCATACTCCTCCCTCTCTGTATCTACTCATCTACTGGACTGAAGTTCTGACAATCTAATTTTGCCATCTTACCTTATGATGAGATCAGAGGTTTTTAAACCTTTTTTTGATTTTTTCAGACTCTACGATGTTTCCTGGGGACATATCCTCATCTCATGATGTTCAGACTACCAACAGCAGGCTTGGTTTGCTTTTGAGTTCACAGTCTCTGTTAAAAACTCTGCAGGCTGCAAACTGAGGGTTAACATTTTGGATTATTTATATTAATATTTTCTCAGCGCAATTCTATGCTGCTGAGTGTCATGAAGCCCCTGGACCTGGAGACAAAGCAAGGAATAAATCATAGTTCATCACAAGCTGTGGTTGCTGCAGCACTTTAGGCTGCTGGGAGCAAACACCCTGGCTGAAAGGAGCAGTGTCTGCTCTGTGTCCACTTCTTGCTGTTTTTTTTACAGCTGCTGTGCTGGCACAAGTGTTTCTGTGGCTGACTGGGGCACTAATCTGGTTTGAGAAGCACACCCTCTTCCCAATCCTTTTTTCCCCCCTTTTTTTCTTATCCCCTCAGGTTAGCTTTAGCCTGGGCCTGCCTAGCCCCTTCCTGAGTGAGAGCTTGTTAGCGACTGATTAGCCGAAGTTTTGATAAAAGCTTCATTGTTTGTAACCCCTGTAAACTACCCGGAGCTGTGCTCCTAATAAAAGTGGGATTAAATAGACACCTCTGGAGTGAGACAGTTGCAAGTGGGAATTTCAGAGTTTTGAGGGACTGAGGGATGTGGCCAGGCTTCAGTAACTCTGTGTATCAGAAGTGATTTTAGCAAAACTGGGAAAGAAGCCTGACTTTTGTGTTTTGGGGGGAAAAGGAACCTGGTGGCAGACAGAAGGAAGTCACCTGTTTGTGGCTGGATTAAGAACATGCTCCAGGGGTTTGGAAACATGTTTGCAGAAGTTCTCAGTACCCTGCATTCCTCCAGCCTCTCCTCAGGCTTAAGATTCATAAAAAGTATTTTAAAATCTTCACTCTGAACACATTAATTTAATCCTTCCTTGTTTTACTTTTGCAACAGTAAAAAGGTCCACTTGGCAATGATTTGTGCCTGACTTGGTACCATTGGATTGTGTCTTTTCTGGAGGAATGTTAAGCAAAGGGCTTCTTCCCTCCTGCCTAAAGCAAGAAATTGACCTGGGCTGAAATAAAGCATCTCCATGCTTTTTAAATGGGGTTTTTTTTGTGTATGTAATGGGATATTTGAAATAGAGCTTCATGCTTTGGGCTGAGTATTCCATAGTGATCACTCCTATAGGGTAAAATAAAGGCCAAAATTTTTTGGTCTTAATTAATCTGAATAAGCCACCTCCACTCTGGAATGAGTAATAGAAACAGAAAAACATAAATTTATGGTCAGCTAAGGTAAAAATAATTGAAACTATTAGTAGATAAAGGCTGTGACTGCCATCACCACCACCACAAGGAAACGGAGGAGTATTAAATTATATTTCTTTTCCATGTTCATCTGGGGCAGAAAAAATCAGATAGTGTGTTAGTTTCAGGTGCTGGTGTAAGAGCATTTTGGGCTCCATTAATAACTAAGGATTATATTAAATAGCAACCACATAAATCAAATATTTTATGATCAGCCAGTCCTGCTAATTCATAGCTAATGGTTTCAGAACTCTCTGAACCAGGAACATGTTGTGTGGACCATTAATGCTGGCTTTTCATTTTGGGACACTGGAAGGACTTTAGAGCACTAAGAAAGCTGATATTGGCTCATTATTTAAAAGCTTTGGGCAAATGATTTAGTGATGCTCAGACTTTCAGCCCTTAATTTTTAAAGGCAAGAAATGTGTAGGTGCATCTCTTAATGAATTATTAATTTCCTCCTTAGAGGAAGGCAATGAAACTGATGCCAACAAGTGTGTGCAGATAGGAAATAGACCTTGTCAAATTAATTTGTTGTTGTTCTCCAGAAAGAGGGAGCAACTCTCGATGTAACTGATCTCTGAAAGTGTTTGATTTGTTCTGTCTTGGGGGTGGATTTTGCAAACTGGTATAAAATCAACATGGTGCAAATTAAGTGGGTAAAACTGGTTAAACCATGATCTCAGAATTGCACTTTGAAAAATGAATCCTTGAGTCTCTTCTCAGGGAAATTTGGTGGAAACTGTTTAATTATTCTGGTTTTGTCATCAATTTAGGGGGAAAATAAAGGCTCTTTGTCTACAAAATGTGAAGGAGTCTAAAATTGAGGCTATGGAGTGTTAAATAAGGAAGACAACTGTTCACTGACACAGAGGTATCTCTGCCTGGGAATGGAGGCAAATGGGCAGGGTGTCTTTTGATATGGAATAGCAAAAGGACACATTTAGAAAAAAAAGCTGATATTGAAGAGACTGATGGAGACTGTATCAAAAATTAATAATTTTTTAAAAGGTTATTGTGGTTCTTGAGAACAATCAGCTGTTCCTTGTTGTGCTTTTGGGGTGAATGAGGCACATGAATAAGAAATTGTAATAACACCATATTGATGCTGTATGAAATTGTGATATCATCTATAAAATCATGAGTAGCAGGGTAAAATAACAGGGATGAAGTTGTTTATCATCCAGTTAAATACAATACAAATATCCTATGGGATTTAATCTAAAACTGGGACCATGTTAGTGAGCAGACAGCACCACACAACGTGCAGCTATGCCTTGAAGCTTCTCAAGGAACCCTCTTTAATTACGTACAGGAAGGGAATATTATGGGAGACTTGTTTGTAGTCTATAAATAGCTGTGCAGGAGCTGGAGCTTGAGAATAAAGGACAAAGTCAGAGCAGGAATCAGGGGCCAGAGCTAAAGCAGAACAAAGAAGAGTCTCAATTCAGCTGGTCACACAGAGATAGCTGATCACAGTGACACTATAAAGGCTACTGTAAAGAAACATTTTGAAGTTTGTTCACTCTTCTTGGCTGTCTGGTGTCTCCAGCTTGGCCAGTGTCTGATGAGGGGAAGTGATCCAGCAAAAGGATTGCTGCTAATGGAAGCTTTGGCCTGCAGAAACAGGATTCTGAGATCAGTTTGGGTAAAATCTCACTGCTAATGAGCCAGTTAAGGACGTTTCAGCACAATCCTGTGTGCCTTTGAAAATCAGGTGGACAGACAAGGGAGTGACACTGCATGGAAAAGCCTTTTTTTTAAGGCAGTGATGCAAAACACAAGAAAGGCATCAGCAGGAATCACACTCATAAGAAAACCAAACCCAGTAAACTCCAGATTTGTCACCTTACAAAAATCAGCCTTTCTGTTCAGGGCTGTGGAGCAGGTTCCCTGATGCTCACAGCTCTATGGGCTCCTAGGACTGATGCTGAGGAAGAACCTCCTTGATTTCTTTGAAAAATTCCAGGTAATTTTGCTACCAGTTGAGGCGTGCCCAAGCCTGACCTCGGGAGTGAACCACTCATGTGCCCAGTGACTCACATTTGTGACTGACTGGCACAAGTCAAAAACTGGCAAAGGCAAAACTAACCAGGACAGATATGGCAAGGGCTGCAGGCTCTCATGGGGCTTTACAGGCCCTACAGAAGCAAAAAGAAGTGCAAGTACTAAAACTAAATAGTAAACAGGACTGAAAAGCTCTGATTGGCATTTAAGGAGACCAAAATTAACAAGGAGAAGAAGAGCAACACTTGGGTTTCCTCTGGGATCTTCTGCATTAATGGTGAAGAGATCTCCCTGCTTTCAGAGAAGGACAGGCTGGAGAGATGAGGAAATATTACCAGAGATTTTAAAGATGACCTATCAAGAGATTTAGAGATTCTCAGTGTTTGGGAGATTATAATGCTTCAGAAGCAGGCTGACAAGAAAGTCTTGCTAGAAAGGTGCAAAGAAGACTGAGAGGATTGGAATTGTTTGGCCTGGAGAAAAGAAGGCTCTGAGATGACCTTATTGCAGCCTTTCAGTACCTGAAGGGAGCCTACAAGAAAGCTGGAGAGGGACTTTTTACAGGGGCATGTCATGACAGGACAAGGAGGAACGGCTTTCAACTGACAGAAGGCAGGTTTGGATTGGATAATAGGGAGAAATCCTTTATGAGGGTGGTGAGGCTCTGGCACAGGTCGACTGGAGGGCCTGTCTCATCCCTGGAAGTGTTCAAGTCTAGGTTGGATGGGACTGAGAACAATTAAGCTTGAAAAATGTCCTTGCCCATGCTATGGGTGTTGAAATTGGATGATCTTTAGGGTTTTTTCCAACTCAAACCATTCCATAATTCTGTTAAAGGTCAGGAGACTGAAGAATTCTGAGGGGCTGAGAATGGATTGATGTGGCTGTGGTATGGGTCACTGGCCTAACCAGGCACCTGTATGTTATCAGGAAAGAAAAGATCTCTTAAAGAAGGAAAAGGGTTCCTAGTAGGTGAGTTCCCACAAGGGACCTTCCAAACCTTGTGTGTTTCCCGATACCCAAGCAAATTCCTCACTGTGCTCCTTGCTGGAGGAGTCAGAAGGTAGATTCATTTCCACAAAGCAAGAGGGACGGTACAGCAAAACCAGTGCAAGAGGCTGATCCCTGGCAGGTTCAGAGGTATCAAGAAGCACTTCATCTCTTCAGTTGCACAATTTCAAAAAGTCATTTGACCCAGTGTGTTGCAAGAGGCGTGTGGAGTGTCCTAGGGCTATATGATATATGTAAGAAGCTGCTGAAGAACATTATGAAGAGGTGAGGTCAGCAGTGCTGGTCAAGAACAAGCTGAACAACTGGTTCAACACAGCAACTGGTAGCAGACAGGGTGACTTGATAATTCACTGTAACTTCTGGAGCTGCCTGTACAAAGCGAAGGATGGACTTACAGCCACCGAAGACTTTGGGCAAAGACAGATCAAAAACCCGAAGATGATCACATCTCCAGTGGTGGTACCAGTTCATCAGATGTGCAGAGTCAGGTTGCTGTGTCCCGTGATGAGTGATGCAGATCAAACCTTGGCATGAGCCAGGCAAAGACCAGGAGGAAAGGGAGAAAGGATGAGGACTCCACGGACAGGCAGCAGCCGGGTGGACAAGATGGACAGCCCCGTTTGTCTGAGACATTTCACCACACAGCTCAGCAGCAGATCCCTCACACAGATCTGAAGGAGGATGTAGCTGGCACATGTGGGAGTAGATCAACTGAAACAGCCATGAAAAGACACAGAAAAATCATGGAAGTGAAAAATGAGGCTGCTCAGTTGGTCCCTGTCCTTGCTCTGTGTGCAAAGAAATGAATGGTTGGGAAGGCGAAACAAAAAAAGACAGCTGGTGTTTGCAATGAAGTGTCACTGATTTTGGGAGTGTGCCAGGACTGGGGCAGTCAGCAGGAGGATGTGCAAAAAGCCATCCCTGTGAGGAAGCTCTGACTGCTGCATGGATGGATAATCTCTTTGAACATAGCCTGTTCTTTATTCTGGTAAAGGGAAGAGGATTAAGATTCAGATGTTAACAGAAATGAGTTTATTGCTTTTCATTTGGGTTTCTTGCTGTTAGTTTTCAATTTTCTCAACAGAGGTGTGGATCCTTATGCCCCGCATTTGCACCTGCCTCTTAATATTCCCTCACAGACACTTTGGGTCCACAGTTTCTGGATCGAAGGGGTGGAAGACATAAAAAAAAGGTACCTGTATTTGCTGAGCACAGAGGAGCACTTAAGAATGACTTTTAACTGCCTTTTATGGTCACTAGTCTGTGGGAACAAAAAATAAAGGGCAAATGTCTCTGAAAATGGAGATGGCAAGGACAAGGGAACTGGGAGGGAAAAGGGACAAAGAGCAGATTTTTGCACGCAGCAGTTCCAGTCCATCTGCAAGCAGTGAAACCACTTTGAGTTTCCAAATGTGGGACCTGTGTCACCAGGTCACTCTAATGGGCCAGGCAGACAGAGCCCTGACAGACAGCAACCAACACCAAGAGTGTGGAAGAGGCAAAATCAATTTTCCACATTCTCCTCTCAACAGGAGAGTGTAATCTGGTTTTTTACAAGTCAGGAGATTCCTGCAGAGCGGTGGATTCACATTGCATAGTCCCAAAGTTTTGGATGGGATCCCTTAGGGAAAAAAAAAAAAATTGTTCAGGATGGAGAGAACCAGATGATTTAATCTGGGTTGTAAGAAGGGTGAGCGAGATGGAGGTGATTGAGCAGCATCAAAGGGTGACAATCAATTTGAATTTCCCCAGAAGTGATGTTGATGCCTGTGTTGCTTCTCCCCGTGCTTTTTCTTTAATTAAATACCGAATGTTCCATTAGTAGTTGGAATAACATGCTGTTCTTGGGGAAAAGAAAACCCAAGTAATCCCTTTATCTGCTAAAATAGATGATTTCTAGTAGATTAAACAATGGCCTTTCAGCTACCAGAGCATAGTTCAGGCCATAATTGAAGTCCTCTCCTTGGCCTCTCCTGGGTCCCTGGCAGCCAGCAGCCCGTGGAGCCCCATCATCAGAGATAACCTCAGTGACTCTTGTCTGCAGTGAGTGTTTCTCCAGATGAGGAGATTAGTCAGAGATAAAGCATATTACCTGAAAATAATAAGTGATTACAGTCCTGGACTGTCTCTCCGCATTCGTTTCATGCTGGTTAACCCTTGCAAAACTGGCTGCTGGTTGGGTTTAGGTCTGTAAAGAGGAGGGAGGGTGAAGGAAGGTTCCCAGTGCCTGAGTGGAAAAGGAGAAGTTTTGCCCTTTGTTGTCTGTTTTGTTGTCTGGGTGGGGATTTCTGGGAATGGCAGGAGGCCTGGCTGCAGCCCACAGTCCATGGAGGAGCTGGAGCTGTGCCTTGTGGGGTTTTTGTGTGGTGCCATCACTCCCTCCTCCCTGTGCTGGGAAGCTGTGAGGACTTAAAACTCCCTTGGATGTCATCTTCCATTTACCTGATAGCAGCACAGGAGAACAGTGGATGCCCAGAGGATGCTCAGTGGCTGCATTTCCACCTCTGCATTGAGCAGGACTGTGCCATTGGCCCAGACAGTGACCTGCAGTACTCCATGCTGTCCAGTTATTAACAGGGGCCAGGCATGTTTTGGGATTTACAGAACTCTCCCATCCCCAGGCATGGCTCAGAGGCTATAAACTTCTCCAGTGGGCAGTTTCCATGGGACCAGTCTGTTACTGGGAATGCTGGCTGGGCTGTGTGGATGTGAGTTCAGAACACAGAGCAGTCCCTGGTATTTTTTCAAGCATGGATGTAGCTACTCTGACTTGACAACACAGAACCATTTATAGCTTCTCTATTCATTCAACAGCAAAAGATCCAAAGAAATACAGCAACCTTGCAAGGTTTTTATAGCAAACTTTCAACATGTCTAGAAGAAAATTTAATGGTTTTCTAGAAATTCAAGTTGGTTGCCTAGGGAGGATGGAGACAAGAAATGTAAAAAAAAAAAAAAGTTGAAAAAATGCCTTGAAATCTGCCTAAGGAACTCTGTGTTGTTACCAATGCTGGGAGTGAGCCCCTGTGCTACGGAGTGTCCTGGTGGGAAAATAATTTCCTTGGGCTCCCTGTGAATATTACAGACAAAGTCCTGCCCCCGTTCGAGTCACTGGGAGTTTTGTGAGCGACTTCATTAGCACCATGGCCATTTCATTCATAAAAGGCTCCTTCCCAGCTCCTGTGCCATTACAGCATCCCCTGTCTGTCATCAGGCTGGTCTCTGTGAGTGAGGGGAGAGCAGGTTCATCCTTCTTCCTCTGAATGCTTCATCAGCCGCTCCCTTGAAAACTGTAAATAAAGGCCGCTGGGGATAGCTTTTCTGCTTGACCCCTCACCTGAAATGAAAATAAAGGTGACTGAATTTCATCCTGACGTGGAGCTCCTTCCCAGGCTGGCTCTTTCCCGTGGCTGTTGACAGTTACCTGCCAAGCCCCATGGTTACCTTTGATTTTGCCGTAATGACATCTCCGTGCTTAGGATGGCTCTGGGACTGTAATCCCCTCTGCAGCCTTAACCAATTTATGGGGTAACCTGAGACCAGGCTCTCTCTTCCCCGTGATTTTTCCACTTGTTAACACTCACTGAAGGCATCAACAAACTAAATGCTGAGGGTTTATTTTGTTGCATGCCCAGGGTTGGTGAATATCTGCATTCACACCTGATATGAATCTTGGCCTTCAGAAAGATGCTGCATGTTCTTGCCACATGAAAATGGCACAGTGTTTTATTTCCCCAAAGTGTGCTGCTAAAACAAATGCTTTGTTACCAAAACCCAGGCAGTGCTCCAAGGAGCTGTTAAGAGCAGAAGTGAGGATTCAGCAAAAGTGGGATTTATCCACAGTTTTGCCACAGATTTTCTGTGTGATCTGTAGTCTCAAAGTGCTTAATCTTTAAAATCCTTCCAGTCAAAGTCTTGATATGTCTCATGTGTTTAGACTGTAAGCTTTTCAGGGACAAGGCTTTTTTATTTGCATAGTAGCTTTTATAACAAGTCCCTGATCTCTAGGGAACCTACCTGTGCATGTGTAATACAGTTTTAAAAGAGAAGGTTCAACTTCCTCACAGTGAATGATCCTGGCATTAGGGGAGGACACAAGTCCTGCTCCCTGTTCTCTAACCTGTATTATTCAGCTTTTCTAAAGGAAATCTTAGGGCAGATGATTTACATGGGGACGGAAGTAGAAGAGGATCCCTGGGGAAAGCAAACACTTGAGACTTCAAGGTGGGATGGCTTTGGTGGCACACTTCTGCACTGGCCATCTGATCCAGGAGGTGCCCGCTTCCTAAGCACAGATCAAAGACTAAAGGTGACTTCTGAAATGACATGCAGCCACCTCTGCATTGCTTAAATTCTCTCCTCCTGCTTCTGTTTGATCTCACTTTACTTTTCCTGTCACTGGAAGCAGGTGGTTTCTTTATTCTCCCTGACAAGTTTAGATCAGCTGAACTGCTCTAATGGCTGCAGTGAGAGAATCTCCCAGTGGCATAGCCAGCCTAAACCTTGGAGCAGTCAATGGAAACGCTCCTCTTCACTGCAGTCAGGTGTGGATGGGGTCTGGATGAGCAGATTGGCAGATTCAGAGTGGTCATTGTCCTGCCAGACTTGCCTTTAAGAAGCAGATGTGGTTGTAATGCAAGGTGAAACTCCAGGAAAGCCCAGGAGCTCCCCCAGGCCTGTGGGCATACAGCTGGAGGCTTTTCATGATGTGCTAAAGGTGCACATTTCCTCTTTATGTAGTGTTAGCAAAGGCTCCTGCTTGTTACCCTGGGCTCTTTGCTCCATAGGGTGGCTCTGCTGGCAGCTGGTGAAAATGTCCAGCACAGACCATGAGATCTGTGATGAATGTGATCACAAGTGACAGGCATTAGCCAAGCCAATGTCATATTGTAACCAGAGTCACCTCAGATCAAGAGACTCTCCAGACCTGGGTCACTTGTGTGCACTGCTCTGAATATTTATCTGCAACTGCTCTGCTTTACTCGCGTGAGACTGTCTCTAATTTTAACCTGTTTCTTCCAAGGAGAAAGAGAAGCAGAATTTACCTAACAGGCAAGCTCTTAACAAAGCCTGGATACCTGATACACATAATGGTCCCAGAGGCATGTTTACTTTGGACTGAGTGGGTGAGTGAAAACCATTTTGGAAGGACTTTTTCACCTCCAGCAACTTAACCTAACGAGGAGAAAAGTGATGTGGTTAAAGGGCTGTTTAAACAACGGCATTAGGGAGCAGATTTAGACTCTCTGACAATACCTATATGTATTTGCCTTACACAGGTGCATAAATATGCCATGATTTATATCACAGAACACATTACATAGGCAGTGATGAGATTTCAGCCATCCTCTGCTGATGGATGATTTTTAGGGGATTATCAGGGACAAACGATTATTTTAGCAGGTTACACCAGAATTGCCCAAAGATTTGGAACACCATGGCTGAGTTCACCAGCTGGCCTTGTCTTCTGTAGAGGGGTGTCTGTGCAACAAGGAGTTTGGCTTTGAGGGCTCAGTACTGTAAGTGTTTTAGGTGGCTGGAAGAGAGCAACAGGAGCCTCAGATTCAGGATGAAGGATACTGCTTGTTTCTGCTCACAAAAAATCACAAATGCCCCACCAATTTACCAAGAAAGCAGGAGAGGAGGATGAAATAAATAACTGCATGGGAAATGTGGCCATGCTGGACTGCTGCACTGCCATGAAAGTTCATGTTTTTGACACCCAAATGCAGGCCGACCTCCTGCTGACAGAATGGGCTGTCAACACTCATCCCTTGAAGAAGAGTCCCCTCTTTCCTTTGTCTCCTGGTGGTGATAACCTGAATGGAGATTCCCAGATTACACCCTGCCTCTTCCACGAGCTGGGGGTCCTGCTTACCCATCACTTCCCTCTTTCAACATCCTCATGGGGGCAATGAATCTTATTCCTGGCCCAAGGAGCACTTGTCAGGGCCTGGGTTGGCAGGGAGATATGTCCTCCTCAGCCATGTTTTTGTGTGTGGAATTTTTAATAGCTGACATGGTTCCCCCAGATCCTGCCAGTGCCCAGAGCAGAAGGGCAGTACAGACCTAGACAGAGCTCTTGTGTTTCACAAGTGGAATAAGACAGCAAAAATGGTAAGTTAGGGCCAAAGTGGGGTGAAATTTATCTCTGCATCATGTCCTATATGCAACTGCAGTCTTACTGAGACTATGAGATCTGTTTTCCAGATGTACACAGGTACCTCTCTACACAGGGGGAATGACCAGCAGGATGCCAGGAAGGATCTGCACAGGTCAAGTACACAAATCTCATTGTCTTACATTATAGGTGAGGTCCTTGACTTGAATTTAAACTCTTCCTATATGATTTTAAAGGATCTGAGCTCAGCTCTCACACATTTGGGCCCACTGGCAAATTCTCCCAAGGTGCTACTCAAACACTCAAATGTCTGCCTTTGACTATCTGGTCCTGGCTGATGTGTACTTTGCTTTTTGTGAATGCATGTAGCACAATGTGGAGAGGCCAAAAGCACCAGCACTCTCTGAATACTTTCCTGGATATCTGGAGATGTCACTGCCCTGAGAAACAGGGGCACTGCCATTCAGGTGAATGGTTTAAGCTCCTGACTTGGGAATCTGAGCCATCCTCTCCCTGAAGTACTGTGAAAATAAATGAATTATTTAAGAGTAATTTCCTCCTGCAGGTGTTTGTTTGGTCTTCAGCACTATCTTCTGTGTCAGGGATGTGCAGACAGCTACACAGAGAGCATCCATGCAGGGCACAGCTTTCTTCACATGTGCATTAGCAAAGAGAGGGCAAATAAGTTCTCTTGGAGGCAGAGGAAAGTGAGAACTGTGGAGGCAGAGGAAAGTGAGAACTGTGAGTTTGGTTCCTATCCACTTCTAATTGGGATTATGCTGGCAACTATCAACCCCATCTTTTGATATTTGGGAGGAAGAAATGGGAAGCTGAAGAGCAATAGTGGGTTGCTCCTGCATAAACTATTCTGGCAAAATGCCTTTTAATTTCATGTGAACTGTGCCTGGGAGAAGACGGAAGGATCAAGCAATCATCAAGAAAGATTAGGATTTGGAGCCAGGTTTTGGAAATTTCTCCTATCTCAGTAATGAATCAGACACCTTAGGTTAAATTCAGATCCTACTGAATAAGCATTTTCTTTTTTTGTGTTTACCAGGGCCAAGATTTCACCCCAACTTCAAATATTCCCAAACACTGCTGTGCCTGCAGCTTGGAGTTGGTTATTAATGTTATATCCTAAAATTGTATCTAATTTATATTATCTTTGTAGGACCTGATTTTGCTCCCCATTATGGGAGTTCCAATGCTGAGTTCAAGATGATGAGACTATCCATTTTTTTTTTACTCTGCTCTGTTACAGAATAGTGACATTTTAAAAGCGATTCTTCTTAATTTTTATTTTTCCTGGTAATTCTAGATTGCAGACTTGGTTTCATTTACATCAGAAATAGGATCCATTTTCTCTGCCCTGGAAGGAAGACACTCTCAAGGGCTTACTGATATTTGTGTGTTTGACTTTAAGGCAGAAGTTTGTTCCTAATTAATTGAATAAGTGCTTTAATCCCTGGCCTGAGGGCTTCCCATAGAGCATTAGCTGTATTAAGAAGGAAATGGAGTGTAATCCCTTTAATATAAGCACAGGAGAACATGAGAGTTTCACATTTCTGGAAACAGTTTCTTTCCTTGTTGCGTTATTTATTCTAATATTAATTTACATAAAAGGCAGTGAGGACAAAAGGCTTCTCCTCTTTCCTGACACCAGTGCAGAGCTGTCAGCAGCACACAGCCCTTGCAAGAGCATCTTTGGGCTCCAGTTGCACACTGGTATGTAACAGTGTGCAGAGAGAAATAACTCGTGGAATTCAGTTCATTCCAACGGTGCCTGTGAACACAGGTCTGTGGCTGGCTCGCCTCCTGGAGCTGAGATCTCATCTTCCTGGCTCATCACCAGCATTTACTACTATCACTGTAGTGGCAGAAAATCTTGTTTCTGAACCAATGGCTGCACTAGGCTCATGTGCAGCTACAGAAATTGGACTCTTGGATGAGATTCAGCTCACCAAACCCAGGTTTCTGAATTTATTTCGGCCCTATGTGCCTGCATTGGTCACATGAATTGTCCTAAATGAGCCAGGAAGTCAGGAAGGATCAGCTCAGAGGGGGATGTTCTCCTTGTGTACACCCAAAATTAGGCAAGATTCGTGTTTTGGTGAAATGCATCCAAACCTGGTCAAGGTTTGGTGTGTTTTAAAGACTTAATACTGCTCTGTGCATCCAGCGTGGTGTTCCTCTCTTATTATTGGACAGAGGACTCCATTTGAGCATCCCCTGCTGCCTCATCAGAGGAAGAGAATGGCAGCATCTGAAGGGGACAGTTCAGGCATCCTCAGCCACCCTCTGAGTCCAAGTGAAGATCCCTCCCTGCCCTAATCCTGCAGTGCTCCCCATCCTTCCATGCAGGGAGGTAAGGATGCTGTTCCCTTCTGCTCAGCACACCCACAAAGTATGTCCTTTTCTCCTCAGCTTCCCCACCTTTTTCTCACCTCTGTAGCAGGATTTCTGGGAGGAGGGACTTCAAGAGCTCACAAAAGGCACACCTCTCCTGGTCTTGTGTCCCCAGCATGGCTGGCTGCAGCTGAAAAACTGGGTAACAGCTCCCCAGCATGACTGCTGGGTGCCTTTGCCTCCAAGAAACAACACCAACCCCCTCAGGCTCCTTTTCCTCCACCAAGGCCTCCAGGGTTCTGAAGTTCAGTGGCGTCACAATGGAGTTTTCCCTTGACCCTGGAAACACAGTGACCACACAGGCATTGCTGGGTCCCATCACTGATGGGATGTGACACCTCCTGTCCCAGGAGGGGTCACACCCATTCACCCTCTGGGTGACTTTGGGGCTCCTGGTGCTGGGATGCCTCCATCTCATCCCTTCTGGGTTCCAACAGACTGCATCCCCTGAGGTATCCATCTCTGTTTGTCCTGGTTGGGTATATTTTACATTCCTGAAGTTGGCTGAAATCAGTCAGATTCTGCCAATTTGAGTATTTCAGCCCCATCTAAATCTCTCTCTTCCTGCCAATAGCCAGCTTCAAGGTCTCCAGTTTCCTTATCCCTTGAGGTGGGATAGAGAAGATCTGATCTGCTGGTCTGTAACAGTGATTTTTCTGGTCCAGGTTCCTGCTTCACCATGGAGATAGTAAGGGATGCAAAGCCATGGAAGGTGAAGTACACACAAGACTCTCATCCTCACTGGTGTTTAAGTACTGGGCTTGGCTGCTGGTCTGGGAAGATAATAGGAACTGGTGACAATGGAATTCTGCACCCTGGCCAAAAGCAAACACTGGTCTGGGAAGCCAAGAGAGGGATAAGAGCGAAATAAAAGGACCGAGAATATAAAATATATCCTTGCCCAAGGTGGGTGACTTTTGCAAGGCACATGAAGCCCCCCTAAGGTGCTGTGTGCTGCTGCAGTGTCCCTAATCACAGGGACATGGCAGTGCAGCTCCTGCCGGGGCCATCCAAGCCACCCCTGTGTGATGGACGTGTTTGTGTGACAGTGGAGGTCACAGTAACACCTGCAACCAGAGCTCACCTCCCCCAGCCCTTGCCGTGCATTGAGGAGCTACCACCTTTAATGCTTCAGCATAGCAACAGCTCTGGAGCCAGCCTGAAGGCTCATCCCACCAGCTTTCCTGGCTCCAGCAGTGCTCATGCTGCGTGCTGAGGGACAGAACACACAGATAGTGCTCTCTCCCTAAAATCCTCCCCGTCTCCAGAAATTTGCTCCACAAGGATTTCTGGTGTTAGTGCAGGTGTCACTGGCTTTATATCCCCAGCAGAGTTTTCCTCCATAGTTTTCCCCAGCTCTTTAAATATGTGATAAGCACATAACAAATGTTCCTGAAATAGAAGATGGAAGCATGTGCTGATTTAACCTGAGTGACACCGGACCTCAGCAGCTGATCAAAGTATTTCGGCAGCTCTGTATTAGTGCTCTGCCTGGGGCCATTTGGGCACTCAGAGGAAGTTTGAGGAAGGCAGGAGGAAGGTGTTTGTTGCAAGGGGAATCCTGGGACAAGAACGGCCCCATAAACCATTGCTAAAGAGCGAAGGACCTTCCCAGGCACCCTGCTTGGGGCTGAACTGAGAAAGGGATTCCCTGTTGGACTGGCAGCTCATCCTCTCCTGAGCTATGAGGGAGCATTTTGGGTTTGTATCACCACGTTTGAAGGCTTTCCCCCAGGCTTAGTGCTTCCTCACATTTGCCTTCTCTCCCTTCCAGCTGCCCTCCGCACTGGACAAGTACAAGAGCGTGTACATGAAGGACTACTGCTGGCACGACGATTATCACTCACCCATCCAGGCACACGTACCGGTACCGTGCCCTTTTCCTGCCCTGGATCCCCAGCCCAAGCTGCCAGCTCCCCTCCCAGCTCAGCTGGGGCCCGGGCCGGTGCCAAGGGGGCAGCAGGGGTGGGTGCTCTCTGCTCCCCAAGGCTGTCGCCGTGACCCACCAGCAGGTCCCATCACGCCCAAATGCCCTCGCCTTGTGCCCCCATCCCTCCTGCGGGAAATCCCCCGTGCCCCCTCCGGTAAAGCTGTTGGTGGGGAGTGATGCTAATTACGCTCATTAAGTCAGGGCACTAACGACT
This sequence comes from Cettia cetti, assembly GCA_013401135.1. Lineage (NCBI taxonomy): Eukaryota > Metazoa > Chordata > Aves > Passeriformes > Sylviidae > Cettia > Cettia cetti. The sequence continues at coordinate 107,167 of VZUI01057058.1, read as the reverse complement.
GCTTGCTGAACCGGTGCCTGAGCCTTGGACTCCGCTTGCTCCCCGTGGGGCTGGTGGCTGCGTCAGGATTAGACCCACCCCGGGACCGCCTTGCGGAGGGGGATTGCTTTTGGGATGGAGATGGCTCCTTGCCCTGACACGGGCTTGAGAAGACTTCTGTGGGGAAGCTGGGGTTGTTTTTTTTCTAATCTCCTCGCAGTGCGAGCGACCCCCTGAGCTATTTAATCTGATTTGCCTCGCTCCGCCTGCCCTGGTTTAATTGCTTGTGGCAGCCCGGTGGGGACAGCTGCGGTTTGCACTGGGCCACTGCGGAGAAGTGGTGGGGGGCATGTTCGGCTGCCGGAGCGCTTTGGGCTCATACGCTCGAGAGAGAGGGGGGAAAAAAAGAGTTGAGGTTGGGAAGGGAAAGGGGGTGGTGCGGCCGGAGGGGTAACAACAGAGAAATCATTGTGTGAGGGTGCCCGCCGGGGCAGAGGGGCTGTCTGCGGGCACCGCTGCCATCCCCGCCAGGGCAGCAGCCCTGGGAGTCTCCTCTCCTCTCCTCTCCTCTCCTCTCCTCTCCTCTCCTCTCCTCTCCTCTCCTCTCCCGTCCCTTCCTGCTGCCCCGGGGAGCTCTCCCGCTGCCAGCAGCCTTCATTAGCGCTGCTGCTCGGGGCTCCCGCTGTTCTCCAGGCTGGCCAGGGCTTCCCGGGCAGCCCCAGCCTTAGGTGGCTGCTCCGCTTCCAGGAGCCCGGCGGGCAGCGCAGGGTTTAACCCCTGCCTGCTGGAGCGCAGTTTCCAAGCCGTGCATATCGGTTTCTTTTTCTTTTCTCCTTGTCCTTAATTTATTTCTTTTAAATTTTATTTTTGGAAGGCTGCACCTTCCTGTGGAGATGCCGATGTAGCTTGGGAGATAGGAAGGGAGGAAGCCGTGCCTGATTCTCTTGGGTTGCAGCTCCCTTTGGCTCCTCGTTAATTCCCAAGGCCTGCCAAAGAAAGCTGTCCCACTGCGTAGCGTGACTCGGGAGGCTCAGGCTTCCCTCTTGGCCATGATAGGATTTGTTCTTGTTTAAGAGGGTAAACCAAATGTGATGTTTTTAATCTGTGAAATTTTGGGCACTAACCTATTCCCAAGGGGAAAGGAAACTCCTTGGGTTAAAGAAGAAAGCACTGGCTGGTGAGCCATCCCCGCCAGGGTCTCCTGGAGGCTCTTGTCCCTCTGGAGATACCTCAGGAGAAGCTCTGGCCATCCTCAGTGGGGGAAGCTCCCAGACAGAGGGAGTTCCTGTAGCTCTGCAGCTTCCACCTGCCCTACTGCCAGCCTAGCAAAGGAAAAACTTCAGGGCGTTGCCCTGGGAACCCTGGAATCTGAGGGACAGAAACCCAGAGAGATCCAGAACAACAACAGACAAACCCTGTGAGGATGGTCCTTGCTGGCCTAGCAGCCTGGAGGAGCTCACAGCAGGAGAATCCCTTTCTGAGCCCCTAAAAAGCATCAGGAGCTGCATGCAGTGTGCAGCTGGAGAGGCTGGAGGCAGCAGCCACACCAGAGTCCTCTTTAGCCCTTCCCTGACGTGAACCCTGGAGCCATTCCCTCTCCCACTGCCCGCTGCCAAGGTTCCCTCCCTCCCTCCCACTGCCCACCCAGGGCCCAGCGGAGTCCCAAGCTGTAAGATGGGCAGACAGAGGAAGCTGTGATGATTCCTGGACTTCAGTGAGAGCCCCAGTGCTGCTCTGTGGCCACTGAATCCCCAGGGATGCTCACCCCAAGCCCAGGCTTTGCTGTGGGTGGATGTTTGACGATGCTTTAGCTATTGCCCTCCCCAGCTGCTGCCTCTCCATTCACATGGCACCTTTTCCTGCAGAAACCTTCATTCCCTACTTTTGGAGACCTACCCAAGTGCTACCTGGCAGGCTGCCAGCCCTCTGACCTGTCACCAAGATGGAGGGGGAAGCTGGAGATCCTCGCGGAGCCGATGCACGACCTGTCTTGTTGCCTGCCCCTTCCAGCTCCTGCTGCCACAGCTGCAACTGAGGGTAACCCCTGATGCTGGCACTGCTCTGAGCAGCTGACTGGCCGTGTCCAGCTGCCTGAGGGACTGTCTGCCTGGGCCTTTGCCAGCCCCCCAACCCCTGCTCCGTGCTGGCTGGGGCTGACACACATGGATGGCAGCATCCTGATAATGCCTCGGTGCTGGGCTGGGGCTGGCGAGGATTCACACATGGGCACAGCACCCTGTGACCACAAATATGCAGCTCCCAGGCCAGCTCAAAGCATGGGTGTAGGGAGCTGGGGTTTTAGAAACATCTTGGTGCATGAGGAGCCACTTCTAGCAAGGGTCTCTAAGGGTTTTACCTTCACAGCTCTGTTGGGAAAGAGGGAGATGCAGTCAACCTCATGCTGCAGAATTGCAGGGAGGGAAAAGGACTCTGGTAGGGTGTGAGGGGTTTGGGTGGTTCAAACTCTTAACGCTAAGGGTACCTGTCTGACAGCAAATGCAGCAAAGGTGCTGGCAGACAGCCCTCAGCCACAGCATTTAATAGCTTGCTTGCATGGATTAAAATGCTCATGGAAGTCAGGAAAACAAAAGGAGTGATCAACAAATATCACTGAGCCATGCTCAACCGTCCTAGAACAGTGGGAACTTTTCTCTGAACTCCTGCTGGAGAGTGAAGAGGCTGTCACTGTTCAGCAGTGCTCCAGAAGCAAAGAGGAGACACGGCCAGGGATGTCCTCTCTGTTCCCTGAGCTGATCTCTTCCAGTGTGGGATGCCTGTGTCTGGATCCTTTCATGATCAGAGGGCAGCAAAGACACAGCCATCTCCTGTAGCTTAATGCCATGCTGACAAAGAGGTGAAGTAAGCCCTGGTGGGTTTTCTCTCTCCACTCAATAGAAGGAGAGTCTGCACAAGCAGCTCAGACAGATCTGTCTCCATGTGAACTCCACTTATGTCTGAGGCCTACAGAGATGGCCTTGCCAAACCCATCTGAAGCTGTCTTGTGCTAATTACTAAAGTCCTATGGACTTTTCCCTTCCTGCTCTGCCCTGTGTATCCCAGCAGTGCAGTCTTCCTCCCCTTCACACACAGACCTGCTGCAGAGGGTCTCCTGTTTCACTCCAGGGCAATGTGGAGACAGCAGGCTCCTTCCACTTGCTTTGCACCAACATAAATCCTTCCCCTACTTGTGTCATGAACCGCCAAAATCGATGCACCTCAGCAGAGCTGATGCACCTCAGCAAAGTTCTGCTGAAGTGCCTGGGTCTCCCCTGCTTTTTACCACCTGGGACTGCAACTTACCCTATCCAAAAGCTAGGATTTGGGTGAGTAATTGATGATGATTCCTGACTAATTCACCTTTTCCTCCCAAGAACCAGTGGCATTGGTGCCGACGCCATCTGTCTTGGTCAACTACCAGCAACTGGTCCAGGATTTGTACCGGGAAGGGCTGAACGATGCTGATAAAAACAAAATCAAGTCCAGGAGCTCATCTATTTTAATGAAAGGTCAGTTGATGGAGGCTCTGGCAGCTGCCCCATGAGAATGACTGGTGGCCTTCAACCTGATTTTATGTTTTTTAATGTAATTCCAGAAGAGACTGAGGAGGGTAAAGTGAAAGTGAGTGACACAGGAAGGGTTCACAGAGCCCCCGTAACCATTTGCCCATTGGTGGGGAGAAGCAGGGCAGAGAAAAACAGTTATCTTCTAGAAGAGGTTGGAGTGTTGTAAATGGTGTTTCTTCCACCCCAGTTTCCGGACAGCCCATCCCATGGACCACATGTGGTCTCCCTGGAAATAACGCCACCAGACAGGAACTGCTGCTGGGTTGCATTAACAGCCTGACATGGCCGTGCACATGTGAGACACCTGTAACCTCAGCCTCAGTGAAAACAACAAAAATACTCTACCAATGACTCATTAAAAGAATGTGTCATTCTTAAAATACCCTGAAAATCTGCCTACAATGGGCAGCTCTTCTTTGTGTGTCCTCCCTGCAGGTTTATCCCCAGTTAGAGCTGCTTGATCAGGGCACAAACCAAGCTGTTAACACACAGATAAATCATCTCTGGAGAGTCATATGGGACTGATCTCTTCAAACCAGCTCCCACAGGGATTTTTGGGGAAGATAATACCTGATATCACAGCAGACGTGATGGTCCTCAATTAGGGGTTAAGTGAGCCATGAATCTCTTCCTTGATTTAGTCCCTGATGAGTGGCATATGGAAAAGAAAATAGACAGTATGGGGAAATTGATAGCAGGTGACAAGCCAGTATCCAGACAGGAAGATCACAAGATATCATTTCCAGGTCTGCCTTGTGTGGCTTCCCTTATAGAAAATAATCTCATCTAAATGACCTTATCTACACCAGGGAAGCAATTCCTGCATTTTCCCTTGGTTAATCCCTTCATCGTGGTAACTCCAACAGCAGCCCTGGAAGCACAAACAGCCGATGGAGCTCAGGGGAAGGGGGAATGCTCAGACTGTGCAATATAGGAGACAGAGATCCCAAAAAGTCTTTAAATTATTTGGATTCTCTTTCACTAGACTACACTGACCCTGAGTGGAAAAGTATCTACCAGCAAGATTACGAGGGCCGGAAAGGAATCTTTAGTGGACTTTACACGGAGGACATGAGGCCTTCTCCCATTTTCCCTGAAGATAACCGCTTCAATACGTAAGGGAGAAGTGGGATAAAGAGGAGAAGGTGGCTGCAGGGAGTGGGGGACAGGGCAGGAGTACGTCAGGGAGGTTTTGGAGCTGCTTGGAATTGGAAGGTGTTTCTCAAGTGTATGTCTCCTTATCCACGTTATGCAATGGGCCCAAAGAAATTCCCTCTGGGACGAACCCACTCCCAGAGCCTGATCAGCCTTTTCTTGAAAAGATTTGCAGCAGGGTTGATAGGAGTGGGGAGACAACTTCTGGGACAGCCTCATCCCTGTGGAAAGAAGATCCCCATGGGGCTGGGGCAGGAGGCATGGCTTATCATTTCCATGCCCAAGCTTCCCCTAGGAAAGGGCTTTCTAAAATCAAACAGGGCAGGAGCTGTTTGCAACGTGACTCATCTGCACACTATGAACCAAACAGGCATAAACTGCTCCTGAGCTCTCATTTCTCACTGGAAAGGCAATTCCTCCCTGCTGCCTCATGTCCCCCACCTTCCCCTCACACACATGTTTTTCAACGCTGCATTGCAGATTTTAATCTGGAGTTATATGTGGGGTGGAGCCTGCACCTGTGTAGTGGTTGGTCCAGGTGGGAGATGGATCCCAATGGCAGCTCTGTGTGCTGCAGCATCTGCCCTGTTCCTGGTGGAGACAGGCTGTTCCCCTCCCCACCATCCCATCTGAAAGTGCTTTTGTTTGCCCTACACAGATTTGTTTGCCCTACACAGATTCCTGGCCGGTGGTGGAGCCCTGCAGAAGGGGATGCAGGTCCCTTGTCCTGGTGCACGAAGCCCAGGGTGGAGGCCCTTCCTTATCCCCTTCCCCACATTATCTGCAGGAGCCGCTGGGTTACTGAGTATGCAGACAGCTACAACATCTTCCTGAAGAGGCTGGACTGGTCATCTCCCATCTCTGCACAGTGGCTGCCCTTCGGGAAGGATGCGCGGTGGACACCACGATGGAGGGAGTGCACTCCCTGAGCGGTGCTGAGGTGGCTGTGGTAGGCACCAGGATCATCATTTTGGCCCTGAGAGCTGAGGTTTCAGGGACTGAGGCAGTGGGAAAAAGCATAAACAGTTGTGGGACCTGGTACTAACTACCATGAGACATGAGAGTTTGGCTGCTGGAATGTTCTTCTGAGCAGCAGCATTTGTCCCAGCTCAGTGCAGGAGGGCTGGAAGAGATGACCTTCAAAGGTCCCTTCCAACCAAAACCATTCTATGATTCTATGACTTTCTGGGCTCCTAGAAAGGGATTTTCCAACCAAATCTAATTAGGAGAATATTTTTTACTGTGTTGGTGGTCAGACACTGTCTGGAGACTGGCAAGGTGGGGGAGTGGCATGGAGATGCTCACTGGGTGACAATGCTGGGTCTGAGGAGCCTCATCTAGGCTGGCCCTGTTGGACCAGGACACCTACATTATTCTACAATTTTCTGATTTCTTTTAGGTTGTGTTACTTACATTGTTCTGTGATTACAGCTCTTTGGCCGTCCAAGCTGCCTGTGTGATTTTACTCATCAGAGACCCTGAAAGCTTTGGAAACCTCATCTCTACCAAACCCACCACCATGTCTTCAGATATGAAAGGTTTGGCAAAGACCTCTTTAAATGAAAATTAGGATTAAAATCTCCTAAGAACCTCATCTTTTGTCAGAAAAGGGTTTTTTTTTTTTTGAGGGGGGACAATGAGGTTACAGAGCTAAAATCACTCAGATAGTTTCAATTTATGTACTTTAAAGAAAACTTGGTGATAAAACTTTGACTCTCCACAAGAAGTAGTGTGTGTTAAACAGCATTTTTGGTGTTAATTTACTCTCTAAAACCTTGTACACTTACAGGGAGGAAAATACCCGTGTTATCCAGGGCATCTGAGTACCAGCCTTGCAGAGCTCCTTCCCCTCCTTCACATTTAACAACTTATTCCAGGTTTTGGGCATCAAATTCAGCTAATGCTGGGTAAACTGGAATTGATTTTGCCGCGTCCGTCTGGGATTTCCAGGTTTCTGGAAGGATCAAGGCTGCTCCCAGCCTGAAGATGGCAATGGAGAGCCGCCGAACTCTGGAAAGGGCTGGCAGCCCTCCTGCTGTGGCTTTAGTGATCTGACTGGGTCCTCTAAATTGATATCCAAATTATCCCAGAGTAGGTGCTATAGAGAAACCTCTCCCTGACTCCTAAAAGGTATTCCTCTTAAAGGACATCCTTGCAGTACTCAGGGATAAGCAAGACATTTTTAACAGGTACAGCTAAAATGTCAAAAATAATGAGAACAAATAACTTGTTTTACGGTAATATCAACTATCCCCAGAGCTGTTGGTGACAGGGCCTGTGCAGAACACAGCAGCACACTGGTCCCTGCCCCAAGGAGTTCATCCTCTAAGCTCTGTGGGATTTAGCAAAATGATGTCTGGCAGGGCCAAGCTCCAAGCAGATGATGCAGGGAATAGAATGGGCCAATGTTTCTGCAAAGCTGCTCTGGTGTGGGGCATTGCTGACCACAGCTCACGCAGCATCTGGGATTTCCACTGCTGTAAGTGTAGTGGACTAGTGCCAATTTTAGATGACAGAAACAAAAAAACTAAATTTAACTTAAAAATTAGGGAAAAATACCTGCTTACATCAGAGAGGAGAGAAAGTCTGACTTCTTTGAGGAAAATGAGACCGTGAGAATTGAGATGTTCTTAAAGGAAATGTGTGCTTTTACACCACTTAAAATTAACCCCGCGGCATTACTGATAATTTTCTCTTATGAAAAAGCATAATTTTCCTGTCTGCCCATGCTGGAGTTGTGCTCCTTAAACTGATTTCCACACTGCTCTGCTATGTTTTGTTGCACTGATGGGAGCTGTGTCTAGGTGAGTCCTCAGAGCATATATACAAGGCAATATCATTGGAAAAAGCATATTTCTAAATTCTAATCACAATCATGGTAGAAAAAAAGACTCAATAAGAATCTTGGGTTTGTGCTACACCCTGTCAGGAGCACTAATGAGGATATTCAATCAGGCAGCTGGATGCTGGGCTTGCCAAAGGGGTCCTTAAGTTTGTGCCAGGCAGAAGGAAGAAAGCTGCTAATGTTGGAGATAAATGTACTTCCTGGTTTTTCTGGCAGCATCCTTGCTCAGGCACCTCCTAAATTTGGAGACCAAGCTTAGAGATGCAGCTTTTAAAACCTGTACTCACAGGTCCAGCCTGTTGCATCCCCAGCTCCTGCCATTTCTCACCCCAAAATTTTCTTTCAAACTTTTGTTTCTCCAGCCCTCATTGCCCCATCCAAATACAGGTCTGTGTGTCATGGCAGTGATTGCTGTTAGAGCTATTTCTCCCATCCCAGCTCCCTGGGAATGGAAATTGTGGTGGTCCCAAGGCAGTTCAAACACACCAAAAGGCTCTTACACCTCCCCAGGAGTCACTGCTGCATGCAGGGGACATTCAGGCTGCGTGCAAATATATCCAGGTGGCAGAAGGAAGCAGACACAGAAACAGGTTTTCAATTTTCCTGGTGTTTCCAACAATGCTCTGGCTTTTCAGTGGATGGATCCTGTTCATGTGAGTGACACAAGATTAGCACTGAAGAGCACTGGGGTCAAGAAGAGGTGAGAAGCTCTAGATAATACTGGCTTTACCTCAGCACCATCCATTTTCAGTCCTTTTTCTGCAGTGCCAAGATGACACCACCCACGAGCTCAACAGGGTTCAAAAAGGGATGCAACCAAATTTCACAGTATTATCAAAGTCCAAGAGAAAACCCCTGAAACAACACAGAGAAACGAGCTGGGCATGAGCCAGGAAGCAGCTGGTGGAGATCAGGAGATGTTTTCCAAGATCCTGTTGCCTCATTACTGCTATGGTTGAGCCATAGGCATATTCCTTCAGAGTATTTGGTGCTTCCCTGTGTCCAAAACAGAGGAACATCCCTGGCTGGAGGCTGCTCTGGTCTGGTAAGAACTCACTGGAGCCATGAGCAGGACAGTCAGAAACACGTTCCCTCTCAGGACACTCAGTGGGTCCCACCACAAGAAGCACAATCCAGTGAATGTATAATTTGCAGCTTTTCCCCTCAATGTACAACTGCAGAAAAAACAGGTTTTTAGTAAGGCTGAAGGGATGCTTTTTGCCTGAATGCCTTAGTGCCATCTCCTGGGTAGAAGGGGAAATTCTCATTTTGGAAGTGGAACACCTGGTGTGGACACCCTTGGCCATTCAGTCACTGGAATCCTGATTGGCATCAGGATCCCACACTCTGCCTGGTCCTGCTAAGATGCTAAAGAACTGTCTTCCTTGGGATTCATAATAGAGTTATCTGTTCAGGGAAAAGGATGCTCTGGGTTCACCCCTCTTCTTCATCACGAATTTTGAAGTAGCATTTTCCATCTTTAATTTTGTCTTTTCTATTTCCCAGCACGGAAGCAATGACTGAACTCTAAATTTACTTCATGCATCCTTTATGTAAAAATTAATTCAAAATTATCATGGGTTAATCCATTGGTGACTTTTTCTACTTTGAGTCTTTCTAGAACTCTCTACAAATTATCTCATTGCACATCAGAGGTGCAAAGCATCTTTATTGAATGGCTAGATGAATTTCACAGTGCTGAAAGACAGGCTAAATATGCCTGTGGTCATTCTGGCCACCACTACAGAGCATTGACTTCACCAAGGAATGACTGAACCCTCAAATGTGTTTGATGCAGCCTGCACCTTGCATGGGAACAGACAGAAATCCCACAACAGCTTCCTTGGAAGAGCATTCATGGGAAGAACTAGTAATTTGTGTCATAACAGGCACAAATTTTCAGAGGTGTTTTTACAAATGCAATTAGAGGATTAATTTAGCCCAGCGGAACAAAACATTGGTGGTTGGGGTTCCAGTGGTGTGATGAGACATTTATAAAAGAGAAGCACCTCCAGTAAATGCTTGACACCTTCACTGCTCTGCAAACAGCACTGCCCATGGATGCCACCACAGCTTTGAAGGCTGTGAGGACATTCAAGGGCTGATTCTCTGCTCCATCACTGAGCAATTCCAGCTTTTCTTCCTGTTTTGAACAAAACTCTTCCCATGGCCACCACCCAACTCACAATTGTGCAAAAAATCATTCAGCATCTGCTTGATGTTAGCAGAGCAACAGTTGATGATGCAAATCCACCATCAGCTGCAGCCAGGTCAGGCCTGCCCTTGGCTCAGCCACCGACCTGAGCAGAAATTATAAGCAAAGAACTTGCCAATTAACACAGTTTTGCCAGAACAATTTTTTATCAAGGTATGGTAGTCAAAGAACTCTTTTTAAGTGGTGTAGTTTTAATGGCACATTCTTGGGCAAATGATGGAGCTCAAGAGAGATGGAGAGAAACAGAGAGAAATGTGAAAGGTTTATTGTGATGGCCTCGCAGTCCAGAACAAAAACAAATGCCAGCCACTCCTCCCAATTTCCCTAAAATCAGATCTTTTGCTTTCCAACCAGACTCCACTGGCCTCATGCCTGTTTCCATGATGTTTCTATGCTGTTTCTGTGGCAGCTCAGGTGCTGTGAGTGTTTGGGAACAGTCTGCTGGGCTTGAATGTGGGACACAGCCTTCACAGAAGTTCATAAACACTAAAAAGTTCTTCACTGCCTTTATTTGAGCTTGCTTAGATGAAGAGGTTTTTTTTGGTTTGGTTAAAAGCTACATGAATCATGCAATAGAAAATGAAAGGGGATGTGTTGCTGAGATGTGATGACTCCAATTATGGTGTACAGATCCTTCTGAGGCTGCTGCAAGATAAAAGTGAGTTTGCAGCTATAAATGACTGCAGATATAAATGACTGAAGGTATAAATGACTGCATGATGATGACAAGTCCTCTGCATGCACCTGCCTGGCCTGTGCTCAGCTCAGAGGTGGGTTCCAAGTGCATTGCCTCAGATCTCCTTCTTCTGGAAGGAAACACACAGCCTGCTGTCAGGACATGAGGGAATGGCCTGAAGCTGTGTCAGGAGAGGTTTAGGTTGAGTATCAGGAAAAGGTTCTTCCCCCAGAGGGTGGCTGGGCCCTGAACAGGCTCCCCAGGGCAGTGGTCACAGCCCCAGCCTGGCAGAGCTCAGGGAGTGTTTGGATGCTCTGGGGCACAGGGTGTGACTCTGGGGGATGGTGCTGGGCAGGGCCAGGAGCTGGGCTGCAGGATCCATGTGGGTCCCTTCCAACTCAGCTTGTTCTGTGATTCTGTGGTCAGCTTGAAAGCTGCTTGATGGATTTGCCTCCATCAAATACAAACCATGCTGGTAAAACTGTAAGAATTTCCCACTGATATTACTTTATTTTTATTTTTAAATTACAAGCAACATATTCTGTAATACGTTTTGATTTTGTCCATATTTTTCAGTTCTCCTTCCATGAGTTCAGAACAAAACATTTCAACCTAGGGTCATGCTGACCCACACATTTTAATTTCCTCTTCATCTCTTTGATCACTGGACCTTGAAAAAATTGTCTTTTGGGTGGCCTGAGCCTTTCCTCTACCTTTCAGGTCATTCTTGGTGCTGTGGACACATCTCAGGTGTTCTGGGATCATGTGGCCTTTGCAGACCTGAGCTTTGCTCTTTCCCTGTGAACAGTGCTGATATCCAACCAGGCCTATCCACCTTAGGAAGAGCAAATCTTACATTGAACTAAGCCTAAATATAAAATATTTCCCTTAAAAAAACCCTGATTGTTAAATGGAAACATGCTGTAATATTTGCAAATTCAGTTCTCATCTTTCTGTGGCCAGCTGGAAACATCCAGCTGTATGTGTTACTCAGCAGGAAAATTATATGCCAGAGAAATATGAAAAATAAGTGGATTTTATTTCTCTATGGGTTGGATATCAAGGGAAAATATTCTCATGGGTAATGTTTGATGGCTCGTGGGTGAGTTGCTGATAATGAGTCAATTAATTAAGCAGGTCAGCAGGGCAAACAGTCCCATCAGGAAGCTCCTGCTCCAATCAACATGTGAGGGTCTTGCAGCCTGGGAGCTGCTCCTTCCTCTGCCAACTGCTCCTGCTTTCCATCACGGCTCACACTGTGAGATTCCACTGTATTTATCCAAGGAATGTGTGAATGAAAGACATAAATAATGACAAAAAGTGAAAACAAGAAATTCAGGGTTTTATTTCAATCAAACTGCCTCAAAAAGCAGATACAGGCTGTGATTGATGTGACAGCTTTACAGTCATCTACACCTTCTTCAGTTCAGCTGTGGCAAAAAAACTACCTTACCTGGAGAGCCAGATCAGCTGTATTGCACTGCAGGTGACAGAGCTCCCAAAATCCCATTGCATTTCTCACTGTGGTGCTGGGTTCACACCCCCTGAAAACTGCATCCATAGGCTACTGAGTTCCCTGGGAATTTTTCCACTTATTTCAAGAGGCTCAGACTTAGTAAAATACATAAGGAAAAAAAATATTAGAAGTAAATTTAATAAAAATCAGAGAGAGCAGGCCCCTGATGTGACTCTTTGCAGTCCCACAGCTGAAAGTTCTCGCTTTCCCCATTGCCTCCCTGCACTGTTTTTGGCAGTGGTTGCTGCTTCCTGCAATAAAATCAATAAACACAATCTTGCTGCTACAAATCCCAGCCTGCAGGTTTTAACTCTGCCTTACCCTGGCTTTGCAAGGTGCTGCTGCTGAGTTAGGCTTGTTCACACGATGCTGTGCCCAGGCTGGTGCTGAGTGCCAGGTGTGACAGGGCAGTAAAGATGGCACAATAACAGAACCCTCAAAAATTGGGGCACTGGCTCAAAACAGAGCCCCAAACCTTTGCACACCCCACTGAGGCTTCTGGAGAAGTGGGAACCTTGAGAGGTGGGAAAAATTGCTTCAAGACTAGGAAAGAAATCAAGAAGTGCTGCAAAGCAGATGAGTTGAGCAGCAACTGATGTGCTTGGGGAATTAGGTGCCCTCTGAGCCTGTGCCTGTCCACTGCTGCCTTGAAAACCCAGCCAGAGCACATATAAGAAGTGGTAGGTACCCAGTGTTGCTTTGTACTCGTTTCCTGTTTGCCTAATACAAAATAAATGGGCTTTTTTTTGTTCCAAATGGAGCTGTGCAAGCCAGATGGAGAAATGCCAGCTCTGATGCTTTGGTTTTTCATACAATTCTTTCTGATCCCAATATCATGTTTGCAGGGAAAACATCCAAGCAGCATTTCTGCAATCCTTGGCAGTTATTTAACTCCAATCCTTTCTGGAGGTCACCCTGGTGACACTGGAAGACCACTGGAGTTGTAGCTCTGTGGGATGGAGAACAACTTGGAGATGTCCAGGCAGAAGGGAAGGAGTGCAGGTGTGGGAACCAGCCCATCCAGGTTGGGAGTGAGGTGTGGGGGGGTCAGGTGAGTGCAAGGTTGGGGCGTTTTGTGGTTTCAGGAGCAAGTTGCTCTAGGCTAAAAGAAGTGTGGGAAAAGCCTTTGAACTGGAGTTAGGCCTTTTCCTTTCTCTGGCACATTTCTAGCTTTTGAAGAAGATTGAAAAACAGAGGAACTGGAGAAAAGACAATACTTGGGCTTTTATAAAATTGCAACCCTCTTTTCCCACTAATTTTTGACCTAATTTGATTATCCACCTCTTTCAGGACTGAGTCAGCTGTCTCTTTAATCAACATAATCCTAACCATGCTAGCAGGGGGTGTTTGGTGAAACCCACCTGAATTTTTATAGAGCTTTGTGGCCAAGAGTTTTTCTTCCTGAATGAAAACTGCTTTGAAGGGGACCCTACCTTCCCCCAACATTTCATCTCTGGGAAGGAAGGGAAAAGTTCCTGAGTGTGTGAGCCCCAAACTCCCAGGCCTGCAGCTGGTAGGCAAAGACAGACTAGATGGATTTGGGATACTCCTGGGGATGGGACTTGCATGAGGATGGATTTGGGATACTCCTGGGGATGGGACTTGCACGACAGGACAGAAATCTGCGAGGCTGGAGAGGAAACTCTGGGCTGAGTCACGTCAGCTCTGCAATGCAGGTGCTTTCCTGTCACTCTCTTCCTCACTGCTTTGCCTGCTCTTCAGGGGATGACCAATGTCTGAGTCACCCTTCATAAAGCTGCTCCTGGATTCACATTTTCCACGGCTACTGCACATCCTTGTAATAGATGTTTTCCTATTCAAACACCATTTGTTGGGGTGTTTTTCTCTCAGAGAAGGCAGCAACCCACTTCTTCATCCCTTGCTCACTCAAAACTTTGAGCAATGTCTTGTCTGGGGGGAGTAGCACTGAAAACTGTTTTTTGGGGTGTTGTTTCATTTTGTGTTGGGTTTTTAAATTTTTTAAAATTATCTTTATTTATTGTATAATTTCCATATTTCACCAGACCAAGAAGAATGGATTTGAAAGGAATCTTGGAAGCACTCCTATGATACTAAATCAGAGGGCCAGGGAAATCAGCACTGGACAGGGTGGTCCATGTAACTGAATTTGTGCTTAGCCCATGACTCACCAAGACAAAGCTGCTGTAGAGGATTAGTGACAATTCATGTGGATGAAAGCCAGATCTGGCTGCCTTGTGGCCAGGCTTTGGGTTGGAGCATTTTTTATTTAGCACTATGTGGATGTACCTCTGTGTGTGTCTCAGCCTGATCACAGGCACAACTCTGTATGTGCAGGAAAAACCCCACATGCCAGAAATCCAGCATCCCAAGGGACAGAGTCCTCCTAATCAATTCCTTTTGCATCATACCAGACCTCCTGCACTCTGTCACCACCATCCCTTCTTCTATCACAAATCATTCATCAATTCTAGTTTTTTATCTCCTTGCTTAACACCCAAGCAAGCTCCTGGAGCCGCTCTGTTTTGGGAGTTCAAGTTTTAATAACTGGAACCTTCTGGCTGCACACTTTACTCTGCACAGTACCTCTTGCTGTGAGCCAACCTCTGCTCATCTTGTGATACTTTCCAGACATTTATTCAGAGATGCTTAACAATAATAAAAATCCATCTCTTCCAGCCTGCGTCAGCCGCTGTCATCGCCGAGTTTTTCTGCCAGCAGGGACTGCAGAGAGCTGAGAAAGGATGATCACATGCATGACACAGCATGGGATGGAGCATATTTAACTGCTGGATTCTCAAAGGGGGTGTGGTGAGATCCATTAATGCCAGAAGCATCCCGGCAAGTGCCTGCATGCCCTTCACCTCCAGGTCAGCAGGAATTGCTTTGCCTGCCTTGGCTGCACAGCACAGCACGCTGTGACAATGAGCAGCACTTTTCTGGTGAGGAAAGCTCAGAGATTTAACCAGCTGAACACAGATCTCCACTGGCAACTCATGAAATCTGCATTTTCCCTCCCATTCCGTGTCCAGGGATACAGCACCCAGACGCTGCAGAAGCCTCTCATGGGTCACTGGGCACTCTGCAGTTATAAAGCACTTTCCTCAGTCAGTCCATTTATTGTGCCAAGGGCAAGATGAAGCTCCAGCTTTCCATATTGAGCATAAAATATTAAACTCTGCAGGTTTTGGGTTGTTTTGTGAGGCTGCCATATGTCCATGGTTTCATCTAACACTGAGCTGGGAACTTCAGCGTAGCTCAGACAACTTTATCCTCAGGCTTTTGCTGGCCTCCAGGCCAATTTTTTACTGCAGAAGCACTTGCTCCCAGGTGTGGACCACTGATGGCCACCAACACAGGTGTATTTCACTGCTGGAAGGCTTTTGCTCCCAGGATTGTGTTGTACAATGGATAGAATTTGGCACAGCAGCAGCAGGTCCCCAGCTGGAGCCTCATGGGACACAGTGCAGGGACCAGTGATTTCCCTGGGGACTTTGGCTCCTGTCAGGAGTTTCAGGAACACCTTCAGGACACTTGAGGGCAGTATAGGAAGATTTAAATGCTTGATGCATCCCTACTCAGGCTCATGGCTTGCTTCCTCTGGGTATTTCCAAGACGCAGTGGGTGCTTCAGCCATTGCCTCTGTGGCTGGGAAAAAACCCAAAAAAACCCCAAACAAACAAAAAAACTCAAGACAAACAAACAAAACCTATATCTATCTATCTAAATATAAAATAGGTGTATAATATATATATATATAAAATACATATATATATATATTAAATACATACATACATACATACATACATACATACATACATATATATATATATATATATATAAAAGGATGTGCCAATTACACAGGCAGACCCTAAGTGACACAGAGGAGTGGGGTCAGAGAGCTGTAGGTCAGTCCTGCTGCACCATTTCCTGTTTTTATGAACAACTCTGAGTGCCTACAGGAGCCCTGCAGGCTCCAGCAGTTTTCTCCCCTGTGTTTGTTCATCCCTGGCTGACCACGCTTGGCAGGAAATGTCAGATGCATTTGCTGAAGGATTCCTGCAAGCAAAAAAAAAAAACAACCAACCAAACAAAAACTTTATATATTTTTTTTTTAATAATTGAAAATGTGTTTTTTTTTGAATGTGGGTCTCTTTCCAAAGTGTCCCTGTGATTTATGTCCTTTATGCCATAAAGGGATTTAAGTACACAAATCTGAATTATGGCTTGGAAATCCCTGTGTTCCCTGTGGTTTTGGTAGGAAGGGTCTTTAGGGAGCTGATCATCTGGATTCTGATTGTTCTTCAGGGATGACCTAATTCCATCTATAATTCACATTTGGGACTGATGACCTTCCAAACAGGACCTGGCCTTGACCAGAGACTGGGAGCCATCCTTGGATAGGGAATGGTCTCCAAACCCTTCTGCTCCTCTTCACTCTGAGCTCCCACCACAATCCAGGGCTGGCAGGAGCTGCTGGAGCCAGGAGCTTGCAAAGCTTGGAAAATTTCTGAGTGTGGCAGCGAGGTGCTCTTTGGGACAGATGGCCAGAAAGGCTCAGAGCATCCATTTTCCAAAGTCAATGTTGTCTTTTAGGCATTTATCTGCATGGGTTTGGTGCCTTCAACCCCACCATAAGGCAAAGGGAGAATTGGGAATGTTGGAAATGTGATCCAGACACAGTGGGAAGAGGAAACAGCTGAACATCTCCATGGGGTGATGCTGAGCTCAGCTTTTCCCTGGGAAATCAGGAACCTCTCCCCATTTTCACAGGCATGAGGAAATTTCTTGTTCTGTTCATCACCTTTTCCATGTAGCTCAGCCAGGACTGACTCCTGATGCTGGGATCTGGTAGTGAGGGCTGTGTTTGGAAGGAGATGACATTTGGATAGTTGTGGAAGAGCACCTCAAAAGTTAACTCTGGTCATTTGTTCACTGAAACCAAGTTTCTAACTGCTATCAGATTGAAAAAAACCACCCCAAACCAACAAACATCTGTTTCTCAATTTAGAAATAAAAATTTCTTTGGGTTTTCTATTTCCCCGTGTTCTTGCCAACTTGAAAAAGGTACCAATGGGCCCTCATTTAAAGGGACAATGGATGGTGAACAAAAGGAAACTAAATATTTAAAAAGTAAACAGGTTTTTTTTTGCCTAAACACAGAGCTGGAAGGGTAAATTTTAAACCCAAGCACTGAGTTGAAACAGGCTCTGTTTCATGTGTTAGAGTCTGAAATGAAAAATAGAGGTTGCCTCTTGCCACAGGTTTTTTTATTCCACATTTATCCCTGACAGGAATGAGGGTGAATCACAGGAGCAGGATGCTGCTTCAGAGGGAACAGCCAAGGGTGACACTGTCACTGGTAACCTACAAATTATACATGGAGAATTGCTGCTTGCTTAGTCCTAGACTCAAATCCAATCAGTACATTTTTTATTTTGATGGAAGTTCACAGGCTCTTCTGGGCCCCTTGGGCTGTGTTTTTTTGGGTGGGCATTGGCTCTGCTGCCCATTCCCCACCTCTCAGGGCACACTTCTGCCTCTGCAGTGACACACTTTTATTGTTTTGTGTTACACCATCAGCCAGTGAAGAGGTGCAGCCAGGTGCCTCCATCTGAGGAGCCTAGAAAATGTTCAAATAGAGACATTTTTCTCCTTCAAGAAGATATGAGCCTTGAATTTTCACTTTATTTTTTTTCTCGCAGTCTTTACAGAAAAACAATTTCACCTGAGATTAATGTACCTTTATAAAATATTCCCATCTGTACTTTGGAGATGGTTGTTTTTCACTGTACACAATTTGTTTCCCAACCAAACTAAAACCATTTTTGTGTTTTAGTGGCATTTTTCACTTTCTATCAAAATACATCAGCAGGCCTACACAAAATCAAGTTTATGAAGACTGCAAATAAGTTTTCCTATCTCTAACAACAAGCATGAAAAACTGGATTTCAGACTCATCCCACTAATGGCAGTGTTTTCTGTATCCTGCTGTCCCAGTGGTATGAGATTTGGTGTGTTTTGGGTAAGCACAAAACAGTAAGAAGACTGGAGATTCATTTTGTTTAAAACCAACATCATCAGTCACCTCTTCTAGACACCCCATAGCTAAGTCCCCTCCCAAGACATTGCACAGAGGAGGCTCTGTAACAGTTTGTCATATCTTTCTTTATTGGCTCTCTCCAGGATTTTTTTTTAATTTTTTTTTTTATTATTTTTTTTTTGCTGAGCTCACTGTAGTTTTTAGATGAGTTTGTTTAAAACATGGATTTATCATTCAAGTGGTGGTGGCTGCTGGCACAGATCAATTACTGCAACAGCTCCTAAATTAACAGAATTTCAGATATTGGCCTTGCAATCCACAGAAGCACGATGCCCACAGATGAAATGCTGCTTATTTTTAAAATGACAGCATTTCTGCCACAGGAAGCTGGGGAATATGGTCAATACATAAATCAGCACGCTGGGAGAAGTAAATGGAATTGCAAGGTTCTGCTCCGTGAGCTTCAATTCTGTGAGTCATGCAATTCACAGACCAAGGTTAAAAATGTTCTTGGGCTTCAACTTGTAATGCAGGGGCTGCCAAACTCTGCTGATTGCTGTGTCTCTTCAAAAAAATAAAAAAAAAAGAAAAGGAGAAATTTAATATGCAAGATTCTCCTTCTAATGCATTTTAATTAAAAACTTAATTGGTTTGAGCTAAGTATTTCTGAACTCTGGTAAAGTAAATGAATATTTAAAGCTCCCTTGGGGCCATCATGACAAGCACAAGCCAGAAAAACAGGATTTACTTTTACCAAAAAATAAAGACTTTTAACAGAACACCATGTAGTACCAACAGGCTAAAGTCTGAACTGGGCAGTGGTGAGGAATCTGGTCTTGCATGGGGATCTTTTCTCTTGCCAGAAGCTCCTTTGTTTTCTGTTCCCCAACAACTGTTTTTATATTTTGTCTGGGGTTTTTGGGGGGTGGGTGAGGTTCTATGTGATATGTTTTTGCTCTGTTTAATGGAGTAGCATTTCCCAAGCAGTGGCCTCACTGGAAAGCACTAAAATTGTTCAAATTAGAGCAGCCTTTTGGCACACCCTGGATATTCCTTGAAATAGGGACAGGATACACTGCTCTCCATCAATGCTCTGTGCAGTCAACTATTTATTAAAAAAAAAAAAAGTAAAAAGCAAATTATCAGAAAAAAAAAAAAGCCATCTTCATGAGCATCTTAATCTTCTGCAATAATCTACATAAAATCTGATGAATTTTTTCAGAGTTGTGGCTGCCCCAGCCCTGGAAGTTGAACAGGTTGGATGTGGCTTGGAGCAACCTGGGATAGTGGAAGGCATCCCTGCCTTCACACATCCCCCATCACCTTGTCTGCCTCTGCAGACTCATCCCCAGGCTGCAGGAAGGTACTTATCCCTCAGAGTTAATGAGGCAGAGAATGTAAAATGTTTTAAATTCAGTCTCACACGAGCAGTGCTCAGATCCTCCCCGGGACGTGCCTTTCACTGAGACCATCAGACCTGAAACTGGCAGCACCCTGGTCCTGCTGCTTGGGGAAGGCTTTGCTGTCTGTGGGGATGGCTTCAGACCAGGTTGTTTTCCTCATTTTATTCCTGGAATCATGAGGGACACAGCCCTCAGAGCCAAAGGACTCTGCTTCAGCCATAGTTTTAAGAGATAAACTCTAATTTTTGACTATGAATTTCTGTAAAATGCAGCCACTTCCAGCTCATTGCCCAAAGAGATCCTCTGCCAGCTGCGATTTCTTTGGGCTGCCTTTCCTGATTTTGGAAGGGGACGGTTGTACAGCCCGAGTGATCAAAAGCAGGGAGAAAATCTTTGCTCCAGGTGCTGCTCACAGTCAGACCCAAACATGACAGTGCCTCCCCCGGGTGAGCCAGAAGGTCATTCTGACCTTCCTCTGCTTTTGTGGATGTCCCTGATCCAGGCAATGCCAATTTTGTGGCTATGGATGGTGTCAGATCCAAAGGGGGTGAGTAGAAACTTCTTCATAAAGGTCAGAAAAATAAAATTTTGCAAAGAGAAGAAAATACATGAAAGCAACGTATTACCTGTGTTCTTTTTTATTACCTGGTTCCTTTTCCATTTTCAGATTTTACTTCTTTACCTTGATTAAAACTGATTCAGTCAAGCTGCTAACATAAATAGCCTGGATACCAATTCTTTGAATCCAACCCGTATTTTTCTGGCATAGGTCATATTTATCTAGCAAAAGTCAGTGTCAAATAAACAAACATAGCCTGGCTTGTGTGAAGCCAGACATGAAAAACAGAACAAGCAAAAATGAGTTTTGGTATTACAGAGTAGGCAGTGGAAAACAGACAGGTTATTACTGGGAGAGGAGGGGTTTGGTGGTCTTTAGGAATCAGTCTGACACAGTTGTCATAAGAAATACATTTTTCGATTTTGTTCCTAAGCTGTTGGCTGGGGACAGCTCCTGGTGCACGGTTTTATGTGAATTCCTGGGAAAAAATTATTGAGCTGGGAGAACAGGGGAAAAGGGGCAAAAAAGCAGATAGGGGAAAGCAGTGAGATGATACAGAGGTGGGCATTGTTGTCTGGCAGGGCAATGTGCACTCTCACCCTCCACCCCAATTTCTGTTGTCCTCATCAATGATGAGGATTTTCAGTCCCTTCCCCACTTTCTTTATATCCGTTCCTGGAAAAGATGAGGTTTTGATGAGATGGGTTTTTGTCCTGCCCCTGAAGAGCTGTGTTCATCATTGCAGCAGACAAGATCTATTTTCCTCTATTCAGCCTCTTCCACCAAATGAGTTTCCCTCCTTCCTGCTCTTTCTGAGACCCAGCAGATGAAATTGTGGGGTGGCAGAGGGCACAGCTGGACAGCCCCAGCAGAGATGCCAGCATGAACACGTGCCCTTAAAAACCTATGAACATGTGCAGCCATCCTTGCTGCCCCCCAAACTGTTCCATTTCTTCGTCTGCCTTCCCTGGCCTTGCTTTCATATTCTATCCCTCCTCTTGCCATCCAGATTTATTGACCAAGTAATATTCACACACCAGGCCAAAGGAAAGATCCTTGGAGAGTAAGATCTAATTTCCAACACATGCTTCTTTAGTCTCCCTGGGGCTTACCTGTCTTGGGAGCAAAGCACCATTTCCAGAGAGTGATTTCCCATCACAGAGGAGCAGCAAGCATGCTCCTCCTCCTGCCGGCTCGAGCACATCCTCGTTTCTGCAAACACTCCCATAAACATTCAGATCAGGTGTGTACTCTCAGCACAACCGTGGGCAATTATCCCACCATTCCCGGTGGAGCAGCAAGGCTTTGGCTGCTCTGATCAACTTTCCACCCATGGAGCTGTGAGGTATTTTGAAGCTTTGGTTAAGCTTAAAAAGACAAGCAATCAGATGTTTTTTACATGCAAATGCACGTTGCTTAACTTAATAAAAGTATAGTGGCAAAGGGTGTTTTGCTATACAGCTCTAAAGTATTTTGTAGCTGTAATTATGATTTTGTATGTAAAATTTTTCATAGGTAAAGTAATGGGAGGTATGAGGGAAGGGCAATCATGCTCTAAAAGAACCATTTTCCACTAGACCAGGTTGCACAAAGTCCCATCCAGCCTGGCCTTGAGTACTGCCAGGGATAGGGCAACCACAATTTGCTGGAAAAAAAAATGTGTTTAGTTCAAGCTTTAAGTCTTTTTTAGATCCTGAAGTGAAAATCCATAATAAAATGTGAAATACTAACCTTGCAAGACAACATTTTATTCTTAAACTAATGAATCACATCACTAAACAAGTCCTCTTCTGGATTCAAGAAGAAATGCCTGGGAAAAAGAAAAGATTATTAATTTGCTGTTGCTGGACTCTTCAGCATAAGTTACCCTACATCGTGTCTGTATTTATGCCACTCCACTTGCTCTGGGTGGGCAGTGGTAAGATTTGAAAGAATACCTAATTAAAGCTAAAAATAAACCACAGATATACTTGCCAAATGAAAAAACCCCCACAATGTAGCTTTTTGTAGAAAAAAGCACAATTTCCCAATGCAACATATGATGGCCCCACATTTAAACAGTCAGAGCATAGTTCTTTTCCTGTCCAAATTCTCCCTGTCCACATGAATATTTCTTCCTGATTTGTCATTTTTTTTACTGTGAAACTTTTCAAAAGATCAAGCATCATTGCCCTGATGTCACTCAGCGAGATAAAATCTGTGCTCCAGGCACGTCGAAGGAGCCGGGAATGCACACAGTTCATTTCACACATCGCACACATTTCACATATTTCAAACATTTCAGAGCTCAGGAGCCATCCCGGCCCCGCCAGGCTGGGAAGT
Organism: Cettia cetti; assembly: GCA_013401135.1. Taxonomy (NCBI): domain Eukaryota; kingdom Metazoa; phylum Chordata; class Aves; order Passeriformes; family Sylviidae; genus Cettia; species Cettia cetti. The sequence continues at coordinate 84,912 of VZUI01057058.1, read as the reverse complement.
GCTGTGCATGTGAATGGGACTGAGTGCTGTTCCTCAGGGATTAAACAGCTGGGGATGCATTTCCAAACGGGACTGTAAAAATGAAATGAGACTGGCTCTTGTCGGGACAAGTCCTGGCATCAGTGCCATGAAGTTGAGGAAGAGCATTTAGGAAATCCTGTGTTTCACAAACTCACTGCCCACCTCACTCACTGTGAAAGGATGAGTTTCCTCAGAACTCTCCAGGGTTCCAGAAGTAACTTTGATCTTTAAAAAAGTTGTCTACTTATTAAAGCCTATCTATAGCAGAACCATCATGTCTGATGCTCTGAAACTGAGAGTTACTCTTATGATCTCATCTTCTGCTCAGCCCAGGGCACTCCTCTGTGGCTCTGATCTGCCCTGACACACTTAGAATCATAGAACCATAAAATGGTTTGGGTTGCAAGGGACCTTAAAGACCAGCCAGTTTCAACACCCCTGCCATGGGCATGGACACCTTCCACAAAAGGTGTAGTTGATCATCCAACCCAGTCTTGAATACTCCCAGTAAACCTGTGCCAGGGTCTCACCACCCTCATAGTAAAGAATTTCTTCCTAATATCCAATCTAACCCTGCTCTCTCTCAGTTTGAAGCCATTTCCCTGTCACTCCATGGCCTTGTCATCTCCAGCTCTCTTGTAGCCCTTTAGGCACTGGAAGAGGTTCTAAGGCCTTCCTAGAGCCTTCTCCTCTCCAGGTGAACACGCCCAGCTCCCCCAGCCTGACTCCAGAGCAGGGGTGCTCCAGCCCCCAGAGCATCTCCATGGACTCCTCTGGACTTGCTCCAGCAGCTCCACATCCTGCTGGAGGTCCCAGAGCTGGACACAGCCCTGCAGGTGGGGTCTCAAGACCTGATGTGGCCCCAGGGCAGAGAGGAAGAGGTGCTGTAGAACCCAGAAGGACCCTGGTACTCCAGTGGGGTTTGTGAGGAAGTAAAATGCATTTACTGTGCACCCTGGTGGGGGTGTCCAGGCTCTCACCGTGGTGTAGCAGAAACCCTCCTCCCACCACCTGGTCCAGGGCAGGGCTTCCAGGCACCAGCCTTGCTCCTGCACAGGAGCTCGCCATGAAGATGTATTCCAGAGAGGGATCTCCATTTTTTTCTTCAAAACAGGAGGCCCAAGAGATAAATGAATTAAGGGTTTCACAGCCCTTTATTTAAAATAAAGGCTCTGTTTCTTCATCTCTTCTGGTCTGTACAAATGTTATTAACCAGCAGCAGGGATTGCCATTGAAGGCACAGGATTGTCTTTTAGTGTTTTTTCTCCTGCCATGCTTCCAGCACACGATAATCCCAGATGTCCAGTGAAATTTCTTCCCAGCTTCTCCCAATTACTCAGCCTAATCCTTGCCAGCCTGTAATCGAGCCAGGCAGTCTTGTGAGACACTAATGTGTGACTGTAGTCTGCTTGCCAGCATTTATGACATTTGCAAAGAGATTGGTGAGTCATGAGAGACAAATGGTTAGTGCTGTCTATTTTTTTATGCATGCACGTAATTAGATTTTGCAGCGCAAGAGAAAAGAGCCCCTGTCCAGCTTGTCAGGAGAACAACAAAAAGGAAAAAGAAAATTTTCTTTGGCAACTTATTTCAGCCTGACAAGTGGTTTTGATAAGTTTCTCTTTTTCTTCTCAGAGTTACACAATAATTTCAGCACTGTTGCTAGAAATACACAACAGAACTAAGAAACAGGATTGTTGGAAGTAATTAAAACATGGCAGCTATTCAAATAGATTCTGTGTCCTGATACAGCATGTAGGATATCCTGAGTTTTTTCCTCCAGTGGTTTTGTCTGTGGGTGTTTAGTGCTCTCCTCTCTCTCAGGACTCTGTTTTGTGTGTCAGTGGTGTCTTTTCTTCCGAGACCAACAAAAGCCTTTGCAGCTCCCCTTGGTGGTCTCTGCAACAGGTCTCTGGTGCCTGCTCAGTGGCATTTCTGAGTAGATTTATCATTTTCTCCATCCCTCACATCCGACACAGTCTAATAGATAACATACAGAACCAGAGGTTTTGCATCAGACCATGACATTGAGTCATCCTGCAGCTTTTGGCAGGCAGTGAAGGCTTAAAAAATGTCCACTCATTTCTGGTGACTCAGTTTGAGCATTTTCATACCTCTCGGGCCTGGATTTTCTGATTGTCTTTGAGAACTCAAAGCACACACCAAGCTCAGTTGTACAACCCTGCTGCAAGCCCAGCCCAATCTGGATGCTTAGGAATGGGGGAGCCCATAATTAGAGAGCACTTTAGGGAATGTTAGTCACTGTGTTTCAGTTTAAGGGTAAAACACCAAAGTTCCTTCTGGACAAAGGGTTTGTGTTGGCACAACGTGGCGAGCCTCAGGTGAAAGTGCCGTGGTGTAAACATGGTGAAACCCTGACCATCTGATAACTGGGACATGCCCTTCTAAGCAAAACATTTTGCTTAGAAGTGCCATCAAATTTCTGAGGAGGTCTCCCACACAAATAAAAGTCATCTGCCCCAACAGCCACAGGGAGATAAAGAGCCACTTCAGAGATGTGAGCAGGCAATTCCATGAGAGTACATAGCAGATGTGTGCACACTCCAGTGCAAGCTATCCAGAGTTCCCAGAGTCTCCTGATGTCTGACAGCTGGTCCTACTGTAAAAATCATTTTTGATTTCAAGTAAACTCAGGGGCAGTTCCCTGCCAGCCTTGGATACCTCTGCCTGAATTATGGGATGTCTCTCTGTTGAATTATCAGCCGTTGTGAGAGGATGGTGATCTGGCAGTATCAGATCTGTTATCCCTTTATGGGATGAAATTGAAGCCTTGGGAAGGCTGACCTGAAACAGACACTGGACAGAGATAGAGAATAAAGTAGATATTTATGGAAAGGCCTCTAGATCCACCTTGGGCAGGACAAGGGCCTGACCAGGGCTACACCCATGACAGACCCAAAATGGTCACAAAATGGACAAACGGTCATGAGGTCTCACACTTTTATAAGTTTTGGTCCATTTGCACATCGGGGTTTAATTGTCCAATTCCAGCTTCAGGTTGTGAGGTCCCATCCTTCTTGTTTCTCTCTTCAGTTCACCATTGTTTGTGCTTTTGGGCCTGAAAGATGTCCTCGGTCTCCAGCAGGAAAAGGATTTGTTTGTCTACCTACCCTGTGAAGAGAGCTTACTGGCACTTAATATGAGGCTCAGAACTGCACCCCTAGGCAGCACAGAATCTGAAAAACATGAAAGCTAAAACTTCAGGCATCAAAATGCCCAAGGTCTCCCCAAGCAGTGATGAATATTCAGCTGGAATTGCTCACTCCTGTGTGGAATGACACCAGAGTGTGGTTGAAGTGGAGCTGCAGAGAACAACTCGAACATTCAAGAGCACTCAGGAGCTGTCACCATTTCAAGTCACAAGGCAGAGCTGGGCCATTTCTTTGTCTGAATGTACTTTTGGACCTTATGAGCCTCAAACTTTTCTCTAGCTCAAAGAAAAATCCATGACAGAGTGGAAATTGGCACAAAACTTCACTTACTAATTAACTCACTTCAGTACCTACAGCCCTGCAGTTCGGAGGTTGTCAGCAGAGTTCTGGAAACAGTGACCAGAGGTTCTTCTGACAAACACCATGGCTGGTTTGTACCAAAGGGAAACTCATGGAGAATGACAGAAAAAACGTTTTGGAACTCATTTTCATCATCAAGCAGCTTCAAAGGAGTCACAGGCTGTTCCCCAGCAGTGCCCTGCAGATCAGCCCTCTACATTGCCCTGATCTGTCACAGCTGGCCAGCCCTGCTCTGTGCCACAGGTCACATCTGCATCCTGAGCACCAGGAAAGACTGAGCTGGATCCACACTTGGCTGCGAGAGGCCTACAGCATTTTAAGGTTTGGGGTTTGGAGATTTAAAGTGTAATTGCTCTTCTTCCTCTCCCAGTGGGGTTGATCCAATGACCTAAAATTGCCCTTAAGACCAGAACACTGAGCATATCCACACAAAATTCCTGGTATATACCAACACCTGCTCTCATGAGCCAGTTTAAACTTTGAGGATTGTTTTTCTTTAATTTTTTTTTCTATAATTCTACAACTATATCCATCTTACTGCATGGAATTAATGGGTGCAATGCTAATAAGTGTCTGATAAACCCTCTCAGGCTCCAGTAATTCCCATGGATTTCACCAAGAATGTTTTGGGTCTCTCTAGTTCCCTTGATAATGGGGAGGATCCTGATTTTTCAGGAGTGTGACACAGGGTGCAGTTCAGCTGAGGCACACCCAGAGGCATGGAGGTATTTGCAGGGTTAAAATTGTATCAGCATAAACATTGCTGGAAGGTAACGGGAATACCTGGGCTATTTATTTCCAGAATATAAATACTGTTAACACAGCAAAAATAAGGAGTGTATACCCCCTACATATCCATTGGAAAGCAGAGAGATCACTTTTGAGGTCTGAGGGGCAAGTGGAAGCAGCACAGAACAGCTGAGCCTGCCACAGGCAACAATCCCTCATTTTAGGAGTGATCATGTCAAAGTAGAAAGATTACAAATCCCACCTGAAAAGGAAAATATAAATATATGGGGCCTGATGAAGGGGAGAGAAATTGTCAGGTAGAATTCACCGAGGACAAGAAATGCCTCAGACACTGCAGCACATAAGATATTGAAAAAGCACATCATTTTCTAAAAAAGTTCCCATAAGATATTGAAAAAGCACAATCAGGGAGCACAGCAGGATTGTGTGTCCAAGGAGCTTCACTGCCTGGGCTGATGACTAAAGCACTTCCACAGGGATCAAGTGCAGCGTGCCAGGGCAGCCTGGCTCAGAGCACATCTGGCAGGCAGCTGCCTCTGGGCCCTGGGGCTGCCACAGAAGTGGCCAGCAAGCACCTCCAGAGGCTTCTGCTCAGAAACCTGTCAGTCAGCAGGGGATAGGAAAGAGTTGTTTAACAGTCCAGACAACTGTTTGCACAGTTTCACACCTGGTTAAATCAAGACAGACAGGAAAGCAAATGCTCCTCTCTTCCTTCTTCTCATGCTGCTGCCTTAAGACGGGACTGGATAAAAGCAGTGCTGTCAGGACAGGCTCCCCCTCAAGAGGCAAAGAAAAACACCAAAACTGCCACTCCTATGGGCCTATTTGCCCGATGCCATGTGATTTACAGGCCTGTTTTATCCATTATTCTCTGTGCATTTTGCAAATCTCTGTGCATAGAGGGGTTATCATCTGCCGCGGCAGCGTCTCCACTGCTGAGCCGCCAGGTTTCAAACCCACCAGGATTCCTGGTAATCCTTCCACTTGGCAACACAACACATTGGTCTGAGCTCCTCCCCTCCTTCCCAAGGGATTTAACGATGCTTTCCAAGGGGCTACCAAGTGTCAATGAGGCCTCGCAGCATTCCTGAGTTTTCCAGCCCCTGCACCACCTTATTTGCCAGTTTAAGGAGCTGTATCTCGGTGTACGCATAAACAGCTCTACTACTTCTCAGATTTTTTAATATCAAGCTGCTTTTGATATGGAAAAGGCTCTGAAATGTACATTGCCTATTACCCTTCTTTTTGTAAAGGTCAGAAGGTAAATAAAGTCCATTGTTCCTTCATTCCTCCCTTTCCAGGTAGCACTGAAAATATAAGGTAAAACCAGCAACCCATGAGATGACATCCCAGAAATCCCTGCTTGAAAATATCATTGAATTTAACATTTACTTGAATTTCCAGTAAATGTTAATTTTTTTTTATGGTTTTTGACATGTTTGGAGGTGAAATGATCACAGATGATATTAATATGAGTGGCTGACACAGAATTTGCAGCACTCTGTCCAGACAACTTCTCCTTGCTGTTATCTCTCTCTGTCATTTCTTTTGAGGTTGGTGCTTTGGAAGAGCTGCAGGCCTTTGCTATTATTCTCTACTCCATAAAAACTCAATTACTGGAGCCTGACAGCCTTCCTGGAATCCAGGAGGACAAAGAAGGGCCCAGCAAAAGGGAAGCCAGGAGACAGCTGTGCCACCCTCCGGTACCACAGACAGAGGCACAGCCCCTCCCACCCCCCAGGAACGGGCAATTAACGCTAATTAGGGAAAGAGGCAACTTCCTTTGGGGTTCTTGGACTATTTCTGTGCTATGAATTCAAGGGAAATAAAGGAGGAGAAGGGGGTTTTGTCAAGGCCAGGTGCTGGTGCTGAACCTGGGTGGATGCAACCCCATCATCAGTCCAGGCTGGGGGATGAACAGATCTAGAGCAGCCCTGACAGAAAGGATCGGGGGTCCCTGTCCCCAGCAGGGGGACTGGAATTACATGACCCTGAAATGTCCATTCTGTGATTCTATGAGTCTATGAAGAAGTATGTTTTAGGAAGGGTCTGTCCAAAAAAACCCAACAAACAAACAAGACCACCCCAGAAAAACCCAAAACCAAAAAACCCCCCACAAAACCCCCCTCCACCATAAACTAGATTTTATTAAAAAATCACAAGTTTTCTCATATTTCTGCAATTTAATATATTTATTATATTTATTATTATGCTTTTAATATATTAATGTGATACAAAATATAATTGATATAAAATGTGTATGTAATACATAGAATTTAATTATTTTTGTTGGTTTTTTTTTTTTTGTTGGTTTGGGTTTTTTTTGTTTTTGTTTTTGTTTTTTTTTGTCAGCAAATGGAGAAATAAAAGAGCTTGGCACAAACTTTTAAATAAAACTTCTACCCCTTTGCTTATCTTCCCTGGTCAGATGCTCCTGTTTGGCTCAGTGGAGTGAAGAGGGAGATCAGAAATTGGCTTCAACAGCTCAGCTTGCAAAGAGGCCGGTGAACCTTTTCTTCAGGTTTGAAAATTGTTCTTTTTGATCAGAAACAAAATACTTTTGCTCAAATATCAAATTTCATTTAAACTTTTTAAAATTAAATGCAAATTAGAAGATATAAACAAAATAATTTAAAATATTTTACATTGAAGTTGTCAAAGCTGATTTTTTTCAGAAAGAATGGAAGTTTATGTTGACTAAAGTAATGGAATCAATCTAAATTCACAGAAAACTCTGGTCCACACTTTATTTATTTCTCTTGCTTTATAGAAAAAATTTCATTCTTATTAAAGGAAAATACAGGGATGAGGTTGTGTAGGGTATGAAATAATTATTTTCTCTTTCTGTCTTTCTTTCTGTCTTTCTTTCTGTCTTTCTTTCTGTCTTTCTTTCTGTCTTTCTTTCTGTCTTTCCGTCTTTCTGTCTTTCTGTCTTTCTTTCTGTATTTTCTCTCTTTTGCTCTTTCTTTCTCTCTCTCTCTTTTCCTTCCTTCCATTCCTGGAGTGGAAAATCCATAATTTAAAGTAGATTTTATGATGTTCAAAGGGCAACCCGCTATTTCTGAAGCAATAAATATGACACAGAATGATCCAAACAAGCTCTTCCATCCCAGTTTTGTTGTTAATGTCAAAGCCAAGGCTGAAACCTGGGAGGCCAATTGACAGCCAGGAGCTGGGCTGCTCCAGGGAGAGGATTGTAAATCTGAGTTTCTTTACTTTCCACCAATCCTGATCAAGAGATTTCCTGTCCACACACATTAAAAAAATTCTCCAGTGTCTTTTTTGGTGGTGGGTGAAGCCAGCGTTCAAAATATTTTCAAGAGTCTTTGGAAAACAAACGGAAAAGGAGACTGAGCTGCCGGTGACAGCAATTCAGTGTGAAGAGCTGCTGCCTTCGAGAGTGATTTGGGGTTTGTTTTAGGACAGGAGCTGTGGCCGAGGGTTACACACGCCCATCTTTGTGTGTGACATTCACCTCAGCACTCAAAGAACCAGATTTTTACCCCTGTTCTTGCCAAGTTCCTTTTCTGCCAGCTGAGTGGCTCCCCGAGGAGCCCGAGAGGTGCCGACCACTCCCTGAGCCCGGACCTGCAGCTGGGAAGAGGGAATGCTCCTCTCCAGGCAGCCAGGCTAAAGAACTCAAATCCAGCACCCACCATCCCATCCCATCCCATCCCATCCCACCCAGACTCGGGGACAAGGCAGAAAGGGGCTGGGCAGGTGACAGCTCACTAACCTCGTGCCACAGCTTCCTCTTCCAGCCCGGGATTTTTCGGATTTTTCGGTTTAGTTTATGAGAAAAACGCCCTGTTTGGCAACAGGGGAGCCAAACCCACGGAACGCCTCTTATTTTTTATTGTTGTTTTCATGCATCAGGTCTCCCTGTGCCTGTAGCTGCCGAGGGGGAGTGGGAAGGGCTGGATTGAAAGCAGAGAAAAAGAGAGCACGGTTTCCACGGGAGCCCCGTTTCCCGGAGGGAAGGAAGGCTTCCCGGCTGGAGCGGGGAGGAGCGGGCGCTGCGGGGCGGAGGAGAGAGCGGGGAGGCTCCTCCGCCTGCCTCGGTAAGTGCCGCCGGCGGAATCCCCATCCCCATCCCCGGGCACATCCTGACACCCCTTCCCCGGAGCAGCACGGCAGCTGCTCCCCGCTCCGGGTGGGACCCCCTCTATCGCAGGCTCCCCCGCGGCACGTCCTGAGCCCTCTGCCCAAAGGACACCCCCTTCAAACGCTGTCTCCCCCTCGGGGAGGGTTCCCCCCTCTTCTTTCCCACCTCCAAGGGAGATCCCCGCGGCGGGCAGGACCCGCGGTCCCTCCCGGGCTGGTCCCGCTGCCCCGGGCTGATGCAGATGCGCTCCGCAGCATCCTCGGCGTTTTTGCCCTACCTGGCGCTGGGGCATTTGCTGCCCTGGGGGTCGGTGCTTTTACCCTCAGAGGTTTGGCGGGTTTGACCCCAGGACAGGTGGATTTGGCACCCCGGGAGCGTGGATTTGCATCCCGGGGTTGGTGTCTTTGTACTCAAGGTTTGGTGCTTTTGCACCCCAGGGGTTGGGGCTTTTTGCACCTCAAGGGTTGGGGGGTTTGCACCCCAGGGATTGGGGCTTTTGCACCTCAGGGGTTGGAGGGTTTGCACCCCAGGGACTGGGGGGGTTTGCACCCCAGGGATTGGGGGTTTTGCACCCCAGGGGTTGGCCTTTTTTGCACCCCAGGGATTGGGGGTTTTGCACCTCAGGGGTTGGAGGTTTTTGCACCCCAGGGATTGGGGCTTTTGCACCTCAGGGGTTGGGGGTTTTGCTCCCCAGAGGGTGTGGGTTTTGCTCCCCAGGGTTTCGGTTTTGGTACTCCCCCTCAGGTCCTAACGCCGGTGAGCACCCCAGTGTTTGCGGCGCGGGTTTAACTTCGCCTGGAGTTTCACTGCTGTGATGCCGCTGCGGTCTCTCCTCTGTCCCCGGGGCAGGCAGAGGCTGCCAGAGACTTTCTGTGGCCGCCGAGGAGCGTTCGCGTCTGCCGAGGGGAGATCCCAAACCTCTGTGCCGGATCCCGTGAGGATTGCGTGTCCTGCTTCGGGGCAGGAGGATCAGCTTCCCGCAGCCAGGCTGGGAGCAGCTCCAGGGCAGGGATCCGGGATCCCTGAGAGCTGCCCCGAGCCCCTGGTACCCTGCAGCTGGGAAAGCAGCCGCTCCAGCCGTCGGTTCCCAAGGTAAGGATGTGTTTCACTGTGTTCCCGGCCCCGGGAGGCTCTCAGAGTCGTTCTGTGCTGCTTTGGGGGTGGAAAGAAATCGTGTCCAGAGAAATGCTGTGCTTCCAATGGGAAAGCTGGACAGAGGGAGAGGGGGGGATAAGGGAAGTCAGTGCAGAGGCTCACTCGCTCGAGTGCCTGTTGTACTGGAGGAAGCATCCCCAGGCATTCTCCCCCTCCTGCATCACCACCCACAGCCTTCCACACTTCAGCAAATTGCTGGCATTGTTCGACAGTCACTGAGCTGTTGCAGTTTGCTCACGGGGGGAGGAGGAGGAGGGAAAGGTGTGTGAGGTCCTGGGGCAGGTGTTGTTCCCTGCTGCCATGGTTTGTACCTGATTCAGCAGAGCAGCAGAGCCTGCCAGCAAATGTACTCCCAGTAACATATTTCCATTTTTCATCATTCCTCTAAGATTTTAAAGTGCAGTCAACCTTGAGATTGCAGAGCTTTTTTTTTTTTTCATTTTTCCTTTTTTTTCCTTTGCCATCAGAATACCTTTTGCTGATGAAATCAACCTTTAGCTTGGGATTTGTCTGCTGAATAAATTAGGTCAAACTTTTTGAGTATGAAAGAGGAACTGAAATGGTGGAGCTGCTTTACTCAGGCAGCCTCAGAGCAGAATCCAACCCATCAGTTTTTTTGCAGGGAAGCAAAACTATAATGCCCAAATAAGAGCAATGCAAACCCTAAGACATCTGAGGTCCCCAGGAAACTTGGGAAGATCCCACATCTTGGTACAACTGGACATTTATGCCTTTGGTTTTACAGGAAAGAATGAAAGACTGACGTTGTAGAGAGACTCTGGGCTGTCTCAGCAGTGTAGCCTCATGGGCTGCTGCAGCTCATGGGAGAATTTAAAAGGTCCAGTATTTTAAGCTGAGGAAGGGCATCCCTGGGAAAGATGGCATATCCTGCTTTGTCCCAATAATTTCCACAGAGATGTTAAGATGCTTTCCTGTGTTAACAGTTCTGCAGGTGGTTTGAGAGCAGCACTTCTTAGTTAACTTACTTAATTTAGCACATTTTGGATAAGGGTTTGAAAAGGGAAGTTCCCCCAAAATTATGAGAAACCAGCCGAGTAATGTAATCTTGCCAATGTGGTTACATACATTCTTCTTTATTTCATGCAAAATGGCAGTTTATATACAATTTGATATTGTTTACGGTTCCAAGCACCCCCTCATTGGTGTGCAGCATACAAGAATGTAATTAAACATTGCTTACTTTTACACTTAAGGTGGCTAAAGTGCTCAAACTAACATCTATACCTACTACCTCATAAATAAACTACTGTCTCTCCCTGCATACCTTAACATAATTTCTAACTGTGCCACAGGTCCAGTTCTTTACTCAGGCTTGTACCTGGGCCTAGGCTGGGTTGCCCAGCTTAATTCAGGAGCAAATCATGCCCCTGCTCCCTAAGAAATTCTGCTACAAGGGTTGGCTTCTCAGTCAGAGGCAAAAGGATCCAGACCCCCACCCCGGGCTGTGACAGGGACTGTGGATGAGCTTCCAGGGACTCTGCTGAGGATTCTGAAAAGGGATCAGGAGCAGCAGGATCCTGTCGTCTGCACCCTTAATTAGAGCTCAAGATTCAAACCTGAAGTTTCAAGAATCCATCTTCCCTTGCTTTTATTGTTGGAGTAATGGATGTCAAATAAAGACACCCTTATTTCCAGTCCCTCAGCCTTTGTGTTGAGAAAAAGAAAAAGCTATGACAAAAGAGTGCTTCTCTAGTGTTTTGTGAGTGTGGGCACATCTGCCTGCTGGTTTTGTGCACTCTCATACTCCTGGATGCATCCTGCATTAAGGAGCCTGCTGTGAGTTTTTCACTGGAGGAGACCTTTAACCCAGGCTGGTGGCTGAGATGGTGGATGAGGGGCACAGAGAACTTGCAGAGAGGAGTTCTAACAACCAGGTCCTAATTCTGCTCAAAGTTCGAGAGTGGTGTGTGTTCACAGAGCAGTGTGAGTAATGATCTGCTTTAATTAGAGTCGTTCTAACGCTGATACAAACTTAACGACTGTGTGGGAACAGCCATTCTTTGCAGGAAGGTGCGATTTCAAAACCTTCTTGTCTCAGTGTTACATCTAGAAAAACTGAAATAATTAAGCCAGAATTCTCATCTATCATTCTTATCTATCCATGAACAAAAAATTTGACAGTGATTTTTTTAAAATCTGAAGACTGGATGTTTTAAACTTTAAAATTCAACTTCGATTTAAAAAAATAGAAATTGATTTTTCATCAAACCTGATTTTTTTGCTGTTCATGTTTTAGGAGCCTATCCTAATGCTGTGTACTCTCCTGGGACGACCTGGGGTTCACTGGGTGGTACTCAAGTGTCTAAACTGGTCCATGTGGTTTTCCTAGCTGGCTGTCCCTGACCTGTCTGTGTAGGTCACAGGGAGGAGAAGGGCCTGAACAGTTATTTCTGTCAGGAAATGTGGCTGCTTTGAAATCCAACTGCTCCACAGGAGCTCATCCAGCCTGGTGACATCCTCAGTGGAGCTGTTAGAAAGAATGGCACAGATTATCCTCTTTCCTGTCTATTATGGGAGAACTGGAGACTGGATTTTTTATTTTATTTTTATGGAGTGTTTGTTACCAGGATGTGGAGTGTTCTCCAGGGAACATTTTCATTAGGACTGAGGCACTTAAGACACCCTACAGACTTTTAGCAGTGCTGCCCAAAAAACTTGCTTGTTCTCAGTGCTGGAGGAGCAGGAGAGCTTCAGGTCTCAGTCAGTGACTCCCAGCTCCAATGAGGAAGAGTTTTTCCTTCTTAATTTGTTTTTTTTTTTCTACACATCTTGAGTCTTCTCTTAATTTTTTTTTTTTTTTCTTTTTTTTTAACTTGAAAGAAAGGAAACCACTAAATCCAGCAAATAAACAGAAGTCAGGGGACAGAGCTGAGGATTTTGAAGGATGAGTAGGTGCATGAACACATGAATACATCCAAGGACAAGGTCACTATTACTTTCAGAAAATGCAGCCCAGCTTCACAGTTGTATAGGAATGCTTGGAAGAAGTCAGCAGGTGGAAAAGAAACACCTGGGTGGTGTAGGCTGCTTGGAATTCTAAAAGGTTTTCAGTATAGTCCCTCACAGTGGGGGCTTTTAAGGAAATGTAATAGTCCTGAGTTAAGAAGGAAGTTCCCTGTGTGAAAAAATACTTGTCTGAAAGGTGGAATGCAGGAGGGGAAGTGCAGAGAGGTCAGTGATGCTCTTTACAGGGACAGGAGTTGGGATATGTGGAGTTCCAGAAATCTTCAGCTGGGAAAATCATGAAGAGGTGATATTTACAGGCAAAAGAAAGTTTAACCAGGGCATGAAGGATAATGTCTGACTTAATGAAGTGAAAAGACATTTTTATGAGACTCATTGAGCATTACAGTGGAAGAAAGAATTCTACTGTGAAGTGATGAGGTTTTGAAAAGATGGAGAGAACTTAATTTCCTAAGTTAAATTTCCTAAAAGAAATTAATTTCCTAATTTCCTTTAGAAGGGAAAATGCTATTTTCCCTTCTAAAGCAGTGGACTCTGAACTCTTGTTGCTACCCAGGAGCAAGACCTTTGGAAGGCCACAGCCCAGTGGAAGGGTCAGTGCCACTCAAATCAGAAAATCATATCAGGGATGGTGGTGAAGGGGGAGCAGGACAAAACAGGTAAATCCTGCTCTTAGGTAAATCCACAGAACATTTACCTCTTGGGGACTGTTTGGAGTTTTGGTCCCTCTCAGAGGCTCAGAGGGGCAGGAATTCTCTGTTACTTCTCTGTGAGGAATGAGCAAGTTGGCAGGTGAGGAGGGAGCTGGTGGGGTGTGACAGGGGTTGAAGATCCCATCTGTGGCACTGAGGGAGTGGATGGTGATGGTTGTGTGATTTCTCTTCCAATGCAAGGACCAGAGGCACTGAATGAAGCTGGTGACAGGCTCAGAACTAGCAAAAAGAGATGTTCCTTTGCAGGACACACAGCTGAGCCATGGAAGTTGTTGCTATAGGAGGTTATGGATGCTAAATTTGCTAGGCCAGAGGGGAAGCAGAACAATTTCATGATTCAGAAATCATTGAAACCATCTTCAGAGATAGTTCTGGATGAGAGGCTGCAGAAGGGACAAAGAGATGATGGGAACATTTTGCTGCCTTGCTCTTACACTCCTCCTTAAAACAAAGTTTGGCCCCTGTGAGATGAGGCAAGTTGGCTACAGCGATGTTATCCAGGCCCACCCTCAAACTGTGGGATGCCCTGGAGATGTGGGATTGACCTGAGGGATCTGTGGAAGCAGATCCTGGTCACAGGAGAAGTGATGATATTTAAATGTAACAATTTGTCATCAGGAAATATTTCTATAATTCTCTTTTCCCCACAAGTTATATCTCTGTGTTTCCTCAGTTTAACCAGTGAGCTTTGAATTGCTGGAGTTTTTGCAGGGCATTATTCCCACCTTCCCACTTACCTGTGACACCACTTGGTCAAAGTCTGGGAACTGAGTTGTGTACACAAGCATGTGGATTTCCTCAACTGAAAAAACCCCAGTGAAGGAGTTGGGAGCATCACCTCCCATCTGGGCACAGAGGAAACATGTCTGGGGTCAGGGCTGCACCTGAGACACCTCAGTTTGATGATCTTCCAACCCAAATCATTCTGTGATTCCAGGATTCTGCTCCCTGCCTAGCTGCTGGCAGCTCTGCTTGGCCATTCAGACTGCAGGATGGAGCTGCCCACTGTGGCAGTAGCAAACCTCTCAGAGTCTGAAAAAGCACCAGGACAACCCAGGGCATAACACGGACTGAACAGTGGGGTTATGGAAGCAGCCAGCCTGGGCAAGCAGCCCCAGCTGCTCTGGGGGTGGCAGAGATGATAATGAGAATATAGAAACACAGAATGGTTTTGGTTGGAAAGGAGCTTAAAGATCATTCTTGTTCCAGCCCTCACATTATGTGGACTTGGCATGCTGTCCAGTTGGATTTTAGCCCAGCTGCTTTAATTTTTGATTTCAGTTGTTTTCTTTTCCTCTCTGTGCTCTCAGTACATTTCCATTTTTTCTTTTTTTCTGGTCTCATGCTTCTTCTGATGATGCATTTTCATTCACAGGAAGGCTTTTAATTGCCGTGAAGGACTTCAGTCAATGCTGCACATTTATCCTCACCCTCAGGATTTCAGACACTTCTAATGGGCTGATAACCACGGGACAGTGATGGCACAGGCACAGCCGGGTGTGTGGATTTTTCCTGGAGCAAATGAAGCATAAATATTTCCGTCCTCCCTTTAGCACACCTACAAATGGTCTTTAAAGTAATTCTGGTTCTCCCCTTTTGCCTCGCTCAGATTTTAACAGTGGGAGGATGCTGATGGACAGGAATGAAACCTGGCTCTCTAATTTCTCCTCTGCTGGCTCCTCCTTTGCACGGGGAGGGGTCGGGCTGCAGGAGGTGCTCATCGGGCTTGTCCTCACCCTCATCGACGTGGTCACACTCCTGGGGAACACCATCGTGTTCCTCTGCCCCGTGGTGGAGAGGAGGCTGCGCACTGTCACCTACATGTTCATCATGTCCCTGGCCATGGCAGACTTCCTGGTGGCCTGTCTGGTGATGCCCTTCAGGTGAGCAGTGTCCCTGGGGTGTGAGCAGAGGAGGACAAATGTCCTTTCTCCGAGCTCTGCACCCTTGGCTCAGGGCTGGGCTCTCCAAAGGGCTGGAATGTGGGTTGCTGGCTGTGTGTGCTGCCCTGGCTCTGCTCTGTGTTACTGTAACTCATGCAGACACAAATCCCAAGGGTATTTTTCCTGTTGGCCACACGGGGACCCTGGCTGCTGATCTGAACTTGATTTCCAGCTTTGCAGGTGGAGCCCCCTCTTCCAGGACTAGCCCTGCATATGGAATTTGTTCAGGATAAGCAGGGCAATTTAGGTTTCCCCTGTATTTCATGGAGGCAGAGGCACTTGAGAGGGCAGGTGTCCCTGCATGAGGTTTATATTTATGGGAGCTTCACTACCTGGCTAAAACAGTGACACAAAAGCAGAAAGCAGCTGACTTGTGATCCTGCCTGTCTTGCCCTGCAAAGCAGCCATAAGTTTGTGTAAATCAGGGAACTGCACCCCGCTTTGTGTTCGTGGGGCAGTATGAGGAAGCTGATCTCTTTTCCTGTTCTGTGCTTCAGTTCTCATGGGGCTGCCTATTCCTTTGAATTTGGCACTGAAGAATATTGTCCCAACAAGCAATTACAGACTGAGTTAAAAGTTCATAGTATACCAGGTGAAAAAAAGCAGTTAATGATGTTCTTTTAAAAATATTACTGCTAACCTAGATTCTACGGTTGATGAATTTTAAGCTCAGGCTCTGAAATTATCATAGAACCACAGCGTGGTTTGGGTTGGCAGGGACCTTTAGGGTCATCTAGTCCAACCCCTGCACTGAGCAGGGACACAGGCACCTGGGCCAGGTTGTTCAGAGCTCCATCCCACCTGGCTTTGAACACTTCCAGGCATGAGGCAGCCACAGCATCTCTGGGGATCCTCACAGTGAAAAACCTCTTCCTCCTACCTACTTTGAACCTACTTTTAGTGGTGTTTTACTTACACAACAAAAATTGCAAAGAGGAGCAAAGATCAGAGCATGGTTTTGTGCCCCTCCAGAATGTCCTGGTGCTGCCTGGTGGGGAGATCTGCCAGCTCCTGGTGGGCCACTGGTGAGGAATGGACCCTGCTGGCTCCATCAGCACTGTCCAGCCCTGCCAGCACAGTGGTTGCTGTTTCACACTTTCCAACTGTTCTGGCTTCACATCTATGTTGCTCCTTACGATTTCAGTTTGCTCCTCAGCTGGCAAGTTATTATGTGCCAAAGGGAAGGAAAAGAGATGATCTTAGGAGGCAGTTTGGCTCAGGAAGATGTGACAGAAGGGAAAAATAAATTTGTCACTTGGTGTCTTAATTTCATAAGAGTAAGGCTTTTGTTCCTGGCTTGGCTGGTTTGCAGGAGTGGTTCAGCTGAGCTTAGCTCGTTGTCTGAGTACTGCAGCCAGTCTGTCATTCCCAGGCTGGATATTTCCAGCTATTCTTTTCCTCTGCAAGCATAAGGGCAAGGCAGGGGTGACTTCATTGTATGGTTTGGTTTTTTTTTTTTTTTTTGTTTTTACTATTCCTTCTTATCCAGCATCATTTCCAAGCTGCAGAGACTGTTTACCTCAGAGAAGAGGGGTCAGGTATCCACTACTCCTTGCTGTGAAAGTGTCTGCAGGTCAGGTGCATCCCACCAGGGGTGTGCAGGTGAGAACTGGGCACCTGCTCACCTGGGATCTGTGTGCAAGGGTGTCCTGAGAGCAGCACATCTCCTCCTGGGAGGCCAGGGCACACCACAGGCCCTGCAGCATTTCTGGGGATAAGGAGGGCTCTGAGGAATGGCAAAACAGCACCCAAGTCCAGAACTGAAGCCGTGCTCCAATTCTAGTGCCTCATTTCCCCTCTGTAAAAGAGCCATGAAACCTTTCCATGTGTGTGCTCTGGGATCCTCCAGGCTGCCCATGGTGCAGGGACAGGCTCTGCTGTAATTTGCTTGGATTTTTGCATGGAATCCCACACAATAAAGAGCTGCTGAGGGCTGGGACCCTTCAGCAGCACTGCACCCACCTACAGCATTTGCTGTGCTCTGGAACAACCTTCACAAGTCGATTGAGTGAACTGCTGCTGCTGAGATGTAGGTCAGGCATTGTTTTCTGACGTCAGGTTGAATCTTTCTCCCTTGCTGGACACCTGAGCACTGCAGCTCAGCAGCCCTGATCTCACTGTATTTAACCAGCAGGCTGAGAAGTTACAGGATAATTAAAGCTTTGCAGGACTAGGGAGTTACTCATCAAATTCACTCACAGTGGTAATTTCAGCAACCTCGGGAAGTGCAGAAAGCTGGAGAAAGAAAGGAGAAGCAAATGGCATCTCACTGAATGCTATAGAAACATGCATCAGCCTTCCTACAGCTGCCATATGCTCCTTCTTCGCTGCTTACTTCTCACAGGCCCCTCTTGACTTTGTTAGAAGTATTTTTGGTACTAGGTCTGCTTTTTGCTGGTGTGTTTACCTTGCTGAGGCATTTATGAGCCACATAATGTACAAGCTGCATGGGCTTCCTCCTAGGATGTCGTTGTTTTGTATTTTTTTTTAACCAAGAGTGGAAATCCTTTCTGGTTTTGAAGCATTTGATTGGATGTGAAGTGAGTTTCTTGGAGATGTCCCATGCCCCAGGAATTGGGGAGAAATCATAAAAGACTGACTGTGCTGTGTCAGGCACTGGAAAAATGCTGTGATAAAGCTGTAATAAAGATGTAATTTTGGGGAGCTTTGTGGGGCAAAGCATCTCTCTCAAGGCGCTTAGGCTGCAGAAAGCATAGGTTTGCTCTTGTTCAGCCAAGCTCCAGCTGTGGGGTGCTCCTTTCTTGGGCTGTGCTTTGAGGATGAATCTCTCCTGTCTGAGCTGTGTGCCCATTTTTAGTACCTAAAATACAGCATTACCTCAGTGCAGTCATCAAGAAATAGTCACAGAATGATTTGGGTTGGAAGGAACGCTAAAGATGCTCTTGTTCCTGCCCAGGGCTGGAACACCTCCCACTAGACCAGGTTGCTCAGAGCCTCACCCAACCTAGCCTTACACACCTCCAGGGAGTGCACAAACAGCCCTTCCAGCTGTGATTTCCACCTGTTTTCCCTCACAGCATCATTTATGAGGTGACAGGGATGTGGCTGTTTGGGAAGCTGTTCTGCAAAGTCTGGATCTCCTTCGATGTCATGTTCTGCACTGCATCCATTGTCACCCTGTGCTTCATCAGCCTGGACAGGTACTGCTCCGTGGTCACCCCCTACCACTACTCCAGAAGGATGTCCCGTGGCAGGTGAGTGCAGTTTCTCCTCATTTTGGGTCCCTCCAGGTTGTCACTTGACCATGGCCTACCCTGATCTGAGGCTGAACGAGCTGTTGACAGGTGCTGCCCAGAAGCAGTGATGTGCCAAAAGGAACTTTCACCATTTAAAACTGCAGGAAATGCTTAATGGTGCAGGAGAGGATGAGGAGGATGCAGCTGAGGGGGGTTGGATGGTGCTCCTGGGAGAATATTTTTTGAGCTAAGGAAGGGTTGCAAAATGGGGTAGAAACAGTGATATGGGCTGAGTTGGACCTACAGGTTTTTCCTTGTGCAGTAATTTCACAGGCATTTCATAGAATCACAGAATCACAGCAAGGCTTGGGTTGGAAGGGACCTTAAAGATTGTCTTGTTCCATCCCCCTGCTGTGAGCAGCGACACCTTCCACCAGACCAGATTGCTCAAGCCTTGGCCTTAAACATTTTCAGAAATAGAGAGGATTTTGAAAAACTTCTAAGGACTAGGTGAAAGGAGACCTAGAAGGATGCATGTAGCAGCAGTCTTCCCTCTCTTAAACTCACCATCTTTTCTGCAGTGATATTAAGGGAAAACATAGAGAGTTCCTGAGCTCCCATGAGGGTTTCATGTGAAAGGCTGAAATGAGGACTGCAGGGTGGGGAAAAGTCATCTGAGGGTGGGCAGAGAGGGCACTGCAGCAGGGGGGTGCTTTACTGGGTGGGTTCAGGGTCTTCTAGGCATATTTTTCCCATTGTCACTCTTGCTGTGTGTGGATCACAGGCAAAGAGAGGAGGGGGCCCTTGCAGATTCTGTCATCTGGTTTCCATCGGCTCCATCCCCATCAGGCCTCAGATGGTGAGATAATGGCCAGATACTAAAGCAGAAAGCAAAAAAATGTACATGCTCTTGTTTCAAATACTAACAAACATCTCCTGTAAAACCTTTCCTCATCTTTCCTCAGCCAGCTCTGAGCACTCCTTAAGCTGACCCCAATTCTGCCAACTACAGACTAATTACCCAATTGTCAGAGATATGCACGTCTGGACTTGTACTCCAGCTTTTTCCCTTCTCCACGCCCTGCTGGACTGCTCAGCAGCGATATCCCACACAGGTTACCATGGGGATTGAATCGTACTGGATGTTCTCAACTCAAAATTACTCAGACCCTCTCTCCCCTCCGCATCTCTTTCCTTTTGCAGATGCATCGTGATGACCTGCACGGTCTGGGTATATTCCTCCCTCATTTCCTTCCTTCCTGTCATGCAAGGCTGGAATGAGATCCCCGGGGTGGACTTCGATGCGGGCAGAGAATGCATCTTTGTCACCAACTGGGTTTTTGCCATCGTGGCTTCCGCCCTGGCGTTTTTCCTTCCCTTCATGGTCATGTGCAGCATGTATTTCTTCATCTACCGTGCCTCCCGCCTCAAGGCCACCCGCATCATGTCCCAGACGCTGGAGATCCACTACCACCCCAACAGCAAGCGGCAGAACCACCTGCAGCTGGAGAACAAGGCCACGAGGACCATCAGCATCATCATCTCCGTGTTCGTGCTGTGCTGGCTGCCCTACTTCGTGCTGAACGTCTGGCTGGCGGCCAGAGGCAGCGACTCCACCAGCACGGTGCTGCTCGGCACCTTCAAGATCATCACCTGGCTGGGCTACTGCAACTCCACCATCAACCCCCTGCTCTACGCCTTCCTCAACAGGGACTTCCAGCACGCCCTCAAGAAGCTGCTCATTTGCAGGCGCAGGTCTCAGGTGGACGTTGGGGAAGACATGGTTTCCATAGCCACGTTTGCCAAGACTGCTCCAGAGCTGGAGTACAGTGTGACGGTGCCCAACGGTGCCCCCAAGGGCAAACCCAAGTCATAGGGATTCGGGACCAGTCACTGGAGGTGGTGATACAGAAAGTGCTGGAGCACATCCCAATGGAAAAACAAAGGGAAGGAAAATAGGGGAAGGAGGGGCTGGAGTGTTACAGCTGGGGACAATACAACAAAGATGCATTTCTTTACCTTCCACGGTTTCAATAACGAGGAACTCAGTTATTTTAGGGGCAATTTGTTATATTGATGGAACTAATTAATTCCTGGATAATTACTTTTCTAATGAGCATTTCCCAAGACAAATTCAACCTTCATGTTGGGGAAAAAAACCAAACCAGTATGGTATAATGTGGCCTTACATTTGTGCACATCCAGATCTGTGTCAGGTGGGACAGTGTTTCTTACCAAGCCACTGTAGCTTCTCATCTCAAACTTTCATTACAGATTTGACCAGTTTTAATAACTCCACGTGTGCCAGTCTGTGCATGGGAATTAGAGGAGGGATGTGGCCAAAGACCAGAGCTCTTCCTGAATAGGCACCACTCTTGCAGCCTGGGCTGTTGCTTAGGGTTCAGCTCACTGGCTTCTGCAACATCTGGATGTTCAGAGCTTTCTGTGGCTTTCTGTGAATTATCTGTGGGTTTCCTTGTTAATTCTGGAAGAGGACATTCCATGTGCAGCCCCCAGGAGATGACAAAGGCTTGCTGTAACACCAGGAGCACCGTGGTTTCAAAGCTACAGGTGGCAGACACCATCCGAAGATGGGATGTGAACAGGAATTATTACCTGTGTGTACACTGTGGTATCTATCACAGAGACATAAAAAATCATGATAAATGGGAAATATTATTTTTACTACTCTCAAGTGCTTGTCTGGACTTCCAACAGCACTGGCTCCCTGCAGGAAAGCCACAAGTGCCTCACTGAAGGGTTACTTTGAAAATGTAGCAGGGTGCTCTCCTCAGAGGTACCAAAATGCAGTAGGACCTGCCTGGAGTAGCTGAGCTACTGAAGATGCCAGCACAAGGGTCAGGAGTTCTCTCTCAAGAGCCTGGTAGAAAAAACAGCCCTGACCTGGGGTTCAACAGTGGTTCTCCTGCAAAATGACTGTCCAAGGAGAGGGCAAGGTGTCCCACACTCCACGGCTCCAGCAACAACATGGGAGTGGTAAGGAACTACACCGTGTTCTGGGGGAAGCATCCCGTGGGCACAAACGTGGACAGGGCAGGAATCCTGCTGCTGCCACCCAGGTCATTTTGATAAAACAGGACAAGGAATGGGGTTTCATTCTCAAGAGCTATGGGGAAGAAAGGCAGCTGAGGGAAAGGCAATATCCTGTGAAAGAATGGGGCAGGAGCCCGATGCTGCACAGCACAGCAGAACCCCAGGCCAAAGCCCCTTTGGCAGGGCTGTGAGCTCACAGCTATGCAGTTTGGGTGTTTTTCCACAGAACAGCTGGCAGGAAAGCACACATCATTCAGAGGAAAACCTCTCAGATTAGAGAAGAGCCTTTCCTTGTCAAACCCTGGAGCAATAAGGGACAAAGACAGGGACAACACACTCCAGTGCTTAGAGAAGCAAAGATTGACCAGGCAGTTCAGAGCTGAGCATGGCCAGATGCTTTTGTGGCTGGGCAGGGACCCCACAGGGGAGGACTCATCCACACCTTTGAGGGCAGGTGTAACATCCCAGAAAATGCAGACACACCTGGAGTGAACACATATGCCAGTTGTGGTACTGAAATGCTGCAGGGCCCTTGGAATAGGCAGCCACCCCCATCCAGATACACAGCAAGTCAAAAAAACCTTATTCCTCATTTCCTGTGCTCCACCTGTAATCACTGAGCTGGCAGGGGAGGAAAGAGCTCCACATGTGGCCATTTCACTGGGCAGCTGTAGCTGATGCAAACGGAGACATCCAAGGGAAGAGGACACAACTCTCCTGCTTTAACCCAGCTAAACAAATTCTGTTCCTGATCAGATATTCACTGCAGCATTCTGGTTTCACCTGGACAAGCCTGTATGGGGGAGAGTTATCCACAAGGACATGGAAGACAATCATTGTAATCTATTTCTGCCTTATCACAAAGCTGCAGGGTGTCAGCTGGTTTAATTGCTGGTCACAGTGTCAGACCACAGTGCAGTAATCTCCAGAAGGATTTGAATCCAGTATCTTTTTAGGAAACTGATCTCAGAGACTTTAACAAATTTAAAGTCTGTAAAACAGAAAAATATAATTGTACAAGAACAGTTCTAACAGCATAAGAATTATCCCTTCTCCCCTCTGGTGAGAGATTGCCTCCATAATCCACCCAGTTTAGGGCTCAACTCCCCTCTTTCTCCAGATCCTATCTCACTTCCAAGCAGCACACTCAGTTCTGTGTCATTACACACTGTGGGGCCAGTGTGAGACAGGGAAGCAAAGGAAGTTTCAGGAATGCAGAGCCCATCCTGTTCCCACTGCACAGGGCTGCCATCTGCAGCACACACGGATGCAGGCTTCCAACATAAGCAACTACTATTTTGTCTTATAAATAAAAAAAAAAAGTTTATTACATCATTTAGACTTGAAAGAAGTCACAGTAATCAATGCACTCAACAATTACAGCAAGTGCATCCTGTACACCACCAACCCAAATGGATTGATTCTGTATTTTATAAATAAAAATTAACATATTTACAGTGAGAAATAAAAGCATGGCATTAGGCAGTTAAATTAGCAGATTACACAAATGCCTACCAGTTGATTTTTTTAAAAAGTACAAATCTACAAGATTACATACGACATGTATGACTTAATTAGGCTTAAATTTTCAGAATCACAACATTTTTGCACATAATTTTGACTATGGCTCTTCCAACCACTGCCTATAAAACCCCCCATTTAATGGCAAACAGCTCTTTTTCCTCCTCTACAGCTTCATCTGTATAAGATGCATTCTCTAAGACCTACTGTAGTGCAGAAGTATGAAATGATTTCCTCTAATGACAGGCTATGGTCAGTGACAATATGTACAACTGTGGTACTTTTTTGCTTTAAAAATAGTGCAGATTCCCATTTACCCACCAGGGACAAAAATGGAGTCAAAGTTCATTTCAAAATCATCTTCATTTCACCAAAGAGCAAGTGATCCAGATAGACACTCACTAGGCTTAGAGACTGTAATTTGCTCTATAAAAATACAGTATTTTAATTCTATTTACATGTTACAGATCTCTCACTCACCCAGCAAGCTGACATTTACAAGCTTCAAAAAAAAAACCCAAGAAACCCCCCAAAAAAGGATAATGGAGCACAACATAGGCAAGCACAGCAGCTGGACCCATCTGCTTTGGAGAGCAAAGGTAAGAAAATGGAATGTGAAAGGTTTGGTTACTGGGCTTCGTTGGCTGTCAAAGTAAACAGAAATCTGTCCAACACGTCTTATACATTAAAGATGGCAAAAAAAGCTGAAGTAAACTATTCCCAAGATAAACATTCTGCATCATAGGATCCTTCTGCTGAACAATCCCTGTGAAACCTGCCGAGTGGAAGAAGTGATCCTGAGGATAGTTATTTGCTTGGTTGTCTGGAATGTTTATTTCCTGATAGACTCATTGTCCGTGACCTCTGCCTGAGCACGGGTTTGGGTGGGAGCTCCAAGTCTTCAAAGACAGGATTTTCTATGATTGCTGCAGCCTCTGGTCGTTCAGTGGGACTTGGAGAGAGCATGTCCTTCACCATGTTGTACTGAAAGAAAACACAAGATATATTACATGAACCAAAGCAAGAACTCTGCCTCATTTCATGTCCTGGCTTCAGCTGTGGCTGTGTGAACAAGTGGAAAATACCCCCAGCTGCTTTCTGAGTTATTTGGGTCTTAGTGCTTTGGCTCAGTAGTTAGAAATGGACTAAGTATTTTAAAATGTATCATTGTGTATCTTTTAAAGTGTCTTTACTGTCAAGAACTAAAAACAATTTTGCAACCAAATCAGGCTCAAGGTTTAATAGAGTTATAAAAAACTTCACATTATATGCAACCAAAATCAAATATACATAATTTATACATAATTTTTAGATTGACATTTCAGCCATCACACTGAATTTTTCTTGTGGCAAATTAGACTTTTTCCTTTAAATATACAAGCAGTTTGAATATTTGTTTCAAATTTAATCAGAATTAGTGTTCTGCTCCAGCTGAGCATAGTACAGCCCCTTTTCCCAGGCAGCCCTCAGCTGTAAAGCATGAAAGGCTGGCCTCATTTGGCCTCTGGTCTGAAGCTACCCTGAACACCTGGGAGAATCTCAGCTTTTTACTGGAGAGGTTTTGTACATCACCTCCTCTCTACCTGCAACCACCTCACTTTACAGACCTGACTAATGAGAACACAGCACAATTTGCTCATGTGATTTCCCTCTTGGGAGCTCCAGTTCTAGAGGGGATCCCATGCACCCATGGTGCTTCCTAGAGCCTCTCCTTTACCTGTCTGAAACTCTGCATTTTTTTCCTTGGGAATATGGATTTGTTGCAGGAAATCATGACAGGATATCTGTGAAATGAATGACTGTAAATTACAAAGGGAAGCCAAGTAAAAATGTATTCCTGGAGGAAAACTCTGACAAAAGTGTCATCGTGCCCATTATTGCAAAGTTATAGCTTAGAAATGTAGAGAAGTACTGGGATAGAGAAATGCATCTTAGTAACATGAAAGCAACCTGGTTTCTCCATTTTTACCTGCAAAGCAATTGGAAAGCAAAGAAAAAAGCTACAAGCATTAATGAAAAAGCTACAATCAACAGCATCAGATGGACCTACCTCTTGTGCGTATTTCTGAGTGAACAGTGGTGGAAACTTCAAATTTCTAACATCACTTAAGGTCTGCAGAAATATGAAGAACGACATGTAACTTTTCCAAAATATTATTCTTTAGTAATATTACCCTATCCTTCAAAATTATGCAAATTATGCAAAGAAATCAGCCTGCTGGGAAGAAAATCCTTTGTTTTAAAGTGTTGCTTTAGTGGTTAAAAATCACAACAGTTGAGTTGCTGCTTCCTCAGGTACTGAGCCTGCATCAGGAGGATTTGTGCTACAAGAATTGTGACCCCTACAGTTTTAAATCAGTCAGATATATAAACTTGTCCTTTCTCACTTTAGCTGAACAAAATCAACAAATCTGTGCACCACTCATAACTCCCAAGATGGCCTGCACCAGTACTGAGACACATGAAAGACTGTCTCTGCATCACCACTGTATGCACCAGTCTTTGTTTAACATTTAAGGAGGGATGAGAAGGTTTATCAGCAATTTGGAAAGCAGTTGTGTTGGGTATTTCTGTGCTTCTTTCATACAAAGGCCACTGGCTCCATCTAGTGACAGTGTTTTTCCCATGTTCAGCCAGAAGAAGAGTATTTAGCACTTCAATTTTTTTGGAAGGATCTCCTTTTACAAAAGTTCGAGCACAAAAATACAAGTTCTAAAATGAAATCAAATTTCATTTCACTATTACTCCATTGGAAGCATAAAGTTTACAGTGATGAGCAACAGCCAAACTCCTGTTCAAGGGACCCGAGTTTGATGACATTAAAATGCTTCAAAAAACTTTTCTCCTTTTCTGTCAGTTCAGTCTGCATTTAGTGATCTGTTTTCCAGCATGTCATTTGGAAATAAATTGCACTGCTACTGACTAACTGCTCGCAGCTTGAGACAGAGGCAGCTCTCACGCTCCACTTCTGGGGATTTTTCCAGCCAGCTGTCACAAATTCCTAGAATTTGCTGGGTTACTTGGTCAGGCAGAGCATGTTTTGCTTCAGCAAGCAGTGCTAATGCTTGGCTGATGCCAATAAAACCTCAGTGTAACAACTCAGAAATAACTATTGAAGTAGCCAAACTCCAGAACCTGGCAAGCAAAGGGCAGGGGTTTCTTTTTAGCAAAAAGAGTGAAATGACAGTGAAAATCCTGGAGAGTCAGGGCACTCTTAACACTCCCTTGAAGTAAAAAAATTGAATTAGATGGAATTTAAGTTTCATTCTGATTACTTGCTTTGCTTCTATTCTTAGGAGAGAAACTGGAAGGGCAAAGCCTGTAATCACTGCTGCAAGAGATCTGAGAATTCAGGATGGCTCTTTCCTGCATATTTTGTTTCAGTAAAACTGATTTAGAGAAATTGAAACTGGTTTCATTGCCAGGGGTTCAAATTAAACACCAATTCCTCCTCTAGACTATACTCCTTTTGCCATTAAAAGCCAGAGCATTTTAATCAAAAGAATGCAACAGATGAACACTTGATCAGGCTGCTGTTCAAGTTGTTTCTTACCTCTCTGCTAAACCCACTCCATCTTCTCCTGAGAATATAATGCCCCCAAACACATTTAAATGCTAAATACAAGTTTTAAAGGCCCTTTCTTTCCTGCACAGGTCACTGGTTGTCACAAAGGAGACACCTTTCTGGCTATAGCCCCTGTTCTCCATGAACTTGTTCCTGAGCAAGAAGGATCTCACATTTTAACAGCAAGCAAGAGCTGTGATGCACCATCAAACATCCCAAATTCACATTTGGTGCAATGAATGTCATCAGTTATGGGAAGATTGTGCTTGAAGCTGAGCAAGACTCACAGCTAAGACTCACTAAAGGAAAAGGGGCAGCCATTTTTCAACAAGTGCTCTGGGTAAAAAGGCACTGCAGATGCAAATGAAGGAAGAAATAATCAAAATGCACAGCATGGTTCCAATTCTTGAATGAAAACCAAGCTGCTAGGCTTAAAGTCACAAGCTATATTTGTTGCTTGAGTTCTTGGATATCATAGTTCAATAGTTTCTCGTACTTGGCTTGACAACAGAGGAACTTTGTTAAGAAATTAAAGCCTCAATTCAATTGCACACATTAGGAAGACTGCAGTTTATTTTCAGTCATTCAAGGGGTCTGTACAAGGCTGATAAAGAAGTTGTGCTCCTAGCTGCAAGGCTTTTCTCCAAAGAAAACAGAACAGGAACCTCTTGCCAGTGTTTCACCAAGCAAATAGCTGTTTTAAACAAATGCTCAAACTGAAGATAACCCAACACCACACATACCTTGACCCTCTCCATCTGTGTGCTGAAGGGGTAGAGCAGCTCAAAGAGAATCAGTCCCAGAGAGAAGATATCCACCTTGTGCGAATAGGTGTTGCCACAGATCTGAGAAGGCAAAATCAGGGTCAGGGCAATCAAGCTACTCACTGGATGCCATTATCTACAAAATAACACCCTTGCAAGTCCACCTGTGGAAATCAGCAGCCCTGTGCAGAGCTGAAAGCTGCAGGGTCCTGATCCTCAGCTCCTCTGTGCTACAAAGCAGAATGTGTCACCTTACTACTTAAACCTCATGCACAAGAGTGTGTCCTTCCTCAATTAAATGGTATCTTTTACAGCTACCTTCTTATACTGCATTAAAAGAAAGAAAAATGAATGCATTCAGTCTGAATAATTAGCCACTATTTTTGCTGTAACAAATATATACCTTTAAATATTCAGTTTGGAATGCAATTTAGCTCAAAACTCTATTTTGATGAGAAAGAATTTAAGTGACTTGATTGCAACAGTTTACTAGGAGTGCCTGATCTTAGAGCTCCCAAAAATCCAGGGCACTGCCAAATACAGCTTTGGAGAAGAGAGCACAAACCTGTTCTGGGCTCATGTAGAGTTTGGTCCCTACTTGTCCCGTGTGCCTGGCATAAGCTGGCATTGGGGTCAGAACTGATTCCTCCTCCTCATCTTGGTCCATAGCAGTCACCAGTCCAAAATCCCCAACCTTTACTATGTCATCCATTGTGAAAAATATATTGGAAGGCTGAGAAAACAAAGAGGTGAAAAGAAAAAGTAAGTAACAAACGTCTGTTTTTCAGTGGTTACAACACTTGGTTCTAACTCAGAAGGGGTCAGGGTTAAAAACACTCATTGAACTGCTGAAGGACAGCAGTTAAGAATTGTAATTATTCAAGAAAAAGGAATTACTCCTGCATTAACCATTGTCTCTTCCTGAAACTCAAGACTGCTCATTTCTTGTCATTCAGCAGAGGTTTACCAGCAGGACACTGGTCTGCTGAGAACACACACAGAGTCAACACTGCTGGAGCAGCACAGGTAAGTTATCCAGCTCCCATCACATGACACACCACATGCTGCAGTTCCATCTCCTGGGCTTTTCTATTTTAATCCCTAAGTGCTAAAGTCGTTTGCTGTGTTACTAACCAGCACATAGCATGTCATCTTAGTGTTAAATTATAGATACAATGGGAACAAGGTCTGCTTTTCAGTGTGACTGTGCAGTTTAACGTGGAAAGTGTTTTGCATAACAAACTTAAAAGTTTATTTTTGATAGAAGCTCAAGAACTTGGCATTTCATAAAGGCAGCAACAGTAATGATCTTGCTTGACTGTCCTTTAGCTTGTATGCCACACACCACCATCCTTGGCTTAGCCTACTGATAAAAAAGACTGGAACAGAGATGTCACTTTGCCAATGGTGCACGTGCCAGACAGTTTTCCAAGAAATTTGCTTCCTGGCTGATAGAATGATTATTCCCATGAAATATAACCACTCCAGCTGGGTTACAAATACAGACACAGTTTTGGGGGAAGAACAGACTGATCCTGCAAGGGGAAGGAAGCAGCAGGACGCTGTACAGGGCCAAGCTGTGAAGAGGCAGGTGGTGCTGGGAAAGCTCCTCTCAGAGCTCCTGGACCCTCGAGGCTGGGAGAACATGGTCTGTGCTCTGCTGACATAAGCCCTGCAACAGGAGCAGGCAGGCAGACAGAAGGCAATACTTTTCCACAAGATTAAGGACCACAAAGCTGACTTACTTCAAAGTCCATCTGACTTCCTCAGATAAGGACAAACCCATTGTGTGCACAAGAAACGAGACAGAGAAGAGGCTTCTTGGTTTTTGTTTTTAGGCAATGGCCAGTTCTGAGGGAAGCACTAGAGAAACAGTTCCACAGTGCCCACATCCTGCCTCTGAAACTGCCTTCTGAGCCAGGTCTTATCTCCCACTGTATTTCCCTGTAATCAACGTCTGCCCTTTGGAGTCACAGTGCATTCAGGGCACAAAAGCCACTGCCCTTAAACCCACAGCATCTCCAGGCTCTGGCTGAAGCATTGAGAGAACACCCACCCCTCAGTGCACACCCACATGGTCAAAAGTCTTCATATCAGAATTTTAATGCTCAAGGAACAAACATCTCCATTAAGAGTTTGTATCCCATTGCCTTGATTTCTGTTCTCCTCCAACAAACATACAAGTCACGATCTGTCTCGCTCCCTGGGGAAAAACTTGTAACAGAAATTTTATTCCAATACTTCTCTGGCTGGACACAGACTGTCTCTGAACAGGCTGGCACATAGTTTCTACAAATAATGGGAATGGACTCTCTGCCATTGCAAAATACCAGCAAAAATAAACCATCAAGATCACACTTGGGAGAACAAAATGCCTAAGGCAGAAGCACACAGTTTTGATTTAAATCATCAGGAGAGTACAATCAAATATAACCACCCTCTAGTTTAGTTATCTTGCCACCTGCACAAAGAAATTTCTCTCCATGTTCTTCAGTCAGAATAAGAATTCTCATTTCTTTCATAGACATAAATAAGCTTCTCACACATCTGGAATACTGTGTTTAATTCAATTAATGCTGCAAAATGTATCCAAGACTGTTCTTGCAGTTCTGTGAAACTGATAATTTCTTTTGAGCTGCCAAGCATGACCGACAGCTTATCCTAGGAATAACAGTAAATTCACTTGACAGACAGACTTTTGTTTCTGCACTTCATTTTCTTCAAAAGAATTTGAACTCTGACCTCTTTGCTTGCCCACATAAATTCCTGCCATCTTGTCATTACAGAATCTCTGATTAACAGGAGCCTAATTAATGCATTCTTAATGTGCACTGTTAATTTAAATATTTAGATTACTTCTTGGATCTTTTAATATGCCCACATAGAAATTTATTTTCACACAGATCTAGCAGCTTTTGTTGGTGCCAATGGGATCAAGAACTGGCCTCTGCTATCACTGAGCTCTGCCTGTAGCTCAGCCAAAGCAACTTTGCAGGTTATTCACTTGTTAGTGCTGGCACCAACTCAGGGCTGCATGACCAATCTCTTGGACAAATTACAAAATCAGATCTCTTCCTAGGAGCTTCTGAAAAGTATAGAAAATAATTAAATAAGCTGGCTGTTGTTTTGACCAAATTAACACATAACAGACAAATAAACTTTGGGATCCAAGAATAACATCTCTACAAGCATAGAAAGTTTCCTGCAGGAGGAAGTTGTTCATCCAGGGAGACAGTTTCCAAGTTGGTTATACCAAGTAAACAAAATTAAATCTCGTGTTCAAACTGCTGCCAGCACTGAACTTTTAAGATGTTCCAACAAAACACACCTGCTGATTAAGACTAACACAGTTTTAGGTGAAGATCTACATAAGATTTACTTAACAGTGAGCTCAGTGAAGACTGCAGAGAGCTACAACTGACAGTATTGTTAAGGTTATTAATTAACATGTCTAGCAACATATTAGTACAGGAATTTAATTACTTTTATGGTCAGTTTCTCAAGCACTAAAGATTTGTCAGATAACTGGTTCAAGGTAATTGCCTAATACTGATGGGAAAAGAAAATACTTGGAAGGGCTCACGAGTTTTTCTAACTCTGACATATCCTTTGAGGATTATTGCATTTGAACCTCCTTTTACTGCCACATCTGAGATGGCATTTTTTAGCTTTTGCTTCTGCTGATACCAAATTACCACCTGAGAAACTACAATCATTCCACTGAGGGAGGGTATTAAATAATGCCTCCTCAAACAAGCAAAGAGAAACAAAACTGTCCACATTTGGCAAAAAGGATCCATTTCTCAGAGCTTGGCCTAATAAAACTAACTTCAGCTGGGCTCCTCAATTAAACTTGTTTGTTTGGTAACACATACTGACACTTCCAGTGCTTTAAGCTGCAGCAAAATTAGGCACTAGCATAGGAGGATCATGAACAAAATGAAAGAAAAGGTACAAGTTCCTCCTGACTTCAGTTAGAATAAACACCAGAGGTGCAAACCACCTCTTCCAATCCTCAGTGTCTGCATGCTATGAGACACTAAAAATACTCTGAATCCTTCAGAAAGCTTCATTGTGATTGATGCCATTGGCTCACAATTCCTCTTGAGGACAATTTACATTTCATTCCCAGAGCAGTAATACTTAATTTTTACTTTCTCTAACCAAGAGTAACACTGCTCCTTTTATGCTGTTATTGCTATAGAAAAAAGGAAAATACCAGAATTAGAATCACAGAATTATTTAGGTTGGAAAAGACTTTTAAGATCAAGTCCAACTACAAGCTCCACACTGCCAATTATCTGCTTCACTTGAAATAGTAGAACAGGATCCAAAATGGCTTTGTCACACAGCTCAGCACTGAATAACCCTCTACAAAGAACATGAATTAAAAACACCATAGGACAAATGCCACTGATCTGTGCCAGGTACAAGAAGTCTTGCTGTAAGACTTTAATTGCAGTAACAAGTGATGAATGTTTATTTCCTGGAGCACTGCACCTCCTGATTATTGTACAGACATTGATTCAGCTTTTTTAACACCCATGCTGAGGTCACTGACAGGAGTCAGCTATTTTGGCAGGCTTTGTCTCCAGTGCCACATTCCTCCCACACAGAGCAACCTACGGATACAAACCTTGAGATCCCTGTGCATTAATCCTTTGCTATGCAGAAAGTCAACAGCTTCAGCAATCTGCAGGAAGATCTGCAGACACTCTGTCCTTTCCCTCTCCTCTATGGAGCATCTTCTGCTCATCCAGTCTTTAAGGTTCTCTTTCCGGCAGAGCTGCATCTGGATGTACAGATACACCTTTGGAGAGGTGGGTTTGACTTTTTCTACAGTGTTTTTAGAAAGGTCCAGGCTTAAACTTGTTGGCCTTGGAGGAGAAACAGAGAGGGGGCTTCCTGAAGCAGATTTCTTGTTATCGGATTCCTTTGTACTTTTCTCTTTATCCTCAGAAGGACCCTCATTATGTGAAACATCAACTTTATCTTCCTTACTAGAGGCATTTCCACAGCCAGAATCCTCAAACACAATAGAGGAGGAGGTCCCTTCCTTCAGATGTACAACAGGAACAGCTGAAGAACATATTTCCAAGGAATGTCCCAGCTCATTACTGTTGATGGTACTGTCTTCTACATCACAGCCTGTAAGGACACTGTCCTGAAGGTTTAATAGTGGATCTTCTGAGTGCTGCAAGTCCCTGTTGTCTGTTTCAGAAAATTCCAGAGGGGAAAACTGGCTTCCAGATGAATCTGACTGACCACAGGGTATCCCCACAGACCTCACCCTCTCCGATGAAGCTGCAGTAACTTCAATGTGTTCCTTTGTTGAAAATGGCTCTGTTGTGATCTTAAAGGATGGGACATCCATTGGGCTGGGAGAACTGAGTGGCCAGTCAGTGCTGGAAGACAAAGCTGAGAGATCAATACTAAAGAAATTGCAGTACATTTCAATCATTCCATTAGAAATGCACTTCCAAAGGCCCAAATTTTAACAACTGCTACCCCTGACACCTGTGTCATTCTGAAACATGGAATGACTATCCAGGTGTGGGAATCACTAATAACCAGCATTTAGCATCTGTGTCTTAGCAAGGATAATGTTTTCTCATTGAGACAAAAGTGTTGATAAAGGAATATTTAACAAGCTCTACTGCCTTGATTCCTAATGTGCAATCAGGCTCATCTTCAGTTTGAAAAAATCCAGCCCTTTGGAACACGCACTGCAAGGACTATTTAAAGTGTCTTGGAAGAATTACAGCTGTGAAATGTTAATTTGATGCCTGAAATATAAAGGTCGCTGTATTCTAAAAATTGTGATGCATGTTAAGATGTTATTATGAAACCACCCAGCAGTCGTCTTGTATTAGGCCTCATTCTATAAATGCCAACATACACCCACCTTTTCTTCTCTCTTCACATACTCTAACTCCTTTATCTAATTTTCCATTTTTAACCTACTTCTACCAAGCTTCACAAATTGTCAGTCTGATTATCCCTCATGTATTTCTGCTGAAATAAGTTCATTGAGTACTGTATCAGGTCCACCTGACTCAAGACAATGAAGAGGAAGAAAGCAGTAGAAGGGAACAAAGAAGGCAGAGATGCCAAAGTTTGAACCACAGTAACAATGCTCGAACCTTCCAATCACCACAAGATTCAGTTACACAAGCTCAATTAAGAACTATGTGATGTTTCCTAAGCTGAAAGAAGGACCTTAACACAAGACAGGACTCATAAATCAAGAACTTTATGCAGAAGGGTGATATATTTTTACTTGTTCAATTAAAAAGTAGGCAGGCTAAGTTGTAACAACCATCTCCCTCCTAGACAGTCTCTCCATCTTCCTGAATCCTCTACCAGTTTCCTAGTTCTCTTGATACACAATCTCACATTCAATTGTTAAAAAGAGCCCCATGAGTTACCTTTCATCTTTTAACCACTGCTCATCCATCTTTTCCTGCCATCTCTCAGGGGGAGCTTCCAGCCATGCATTGAAATACCGAACAATCCCTGGATGCTCGAGCTTTGCCAAGGCCTTCACTTCCCTCATCACCTTTTCACGAGCCAGCTCCCTGCGGTTTGGGGTGGGGACAAAAAGAGACCTGGTCACAAAAAGCAACAGCACAGCACAAAAATTTCTGCAAAGGAATTTAATCAAAGCTGCCCCAGTATACACCAGGCCAGTAGCATTGCTTTTCACATCAGAACAAAAATATGTTGTCAATTCCCCAGAGTAACTCCTTTAGCTTAGAAGTGTGGAGGAGCAGAATGTGCTCCTAATGGCTCAATATTTAGTCTTCCCTTTTCACACAATTACAGGCAGCAAAAACAAGAAGAGAAAGTTCATCTCCTCTCAACTGTTCTCAAGGACAGAAAAATGATTTTAAACAGCAATATTCTACAGGGATGTAGAAGACACTGACACAAAAGACAGACAGCAATACCTTAGTATTTGTTTTTTGACTGGCAATAGATAAGGAGATTGTGTGTAAGGACTATTTCTGTTCTGTGGACAGGAAAGCAGGCAGCCTCCTATCTTATGGAATTTATCTCTAATCATAAGATTGTAATGGACCAAATAAAGTCTGATGGTTTTATTTAATAGCTTTGGATATGCTTGGAAAAGAAGAATTTAGGCTACCTTAAATCTCAGAACAAAACCTTTAATCTTAAATAGTCACACTTATTTACCACATTGAAAAAAAAATAGTAATTCTAGATTTCATAGCTTTACCCCCTCCCTCTTGCTGTTCTAACTTGAGATTTCCAGAAGCAGTGTCTCCCATCTCCCACTAAAAGGAAGTGCTGCAAGCTCTGGGTAGGGTAACTCAGCAGAATGGCTTGACCACCTATGACTGAGAGAAAAGGTAGGGGTTGTGGGACCAGAAATGAAACAAATGGGCAAATGGAGTCAAAAAAGTAGGTGAGGGAGAGAGAAAAGAAAGAGGAGGTGGAATTGGAAAGGCAAGGAGAGGAAGGAGAGAAGCACATTAACAGCACTGCAATAACTGGTCCTGTAAGTAAAGGGTGCATTCATCAAGGAAACCCCCATAGAGCAGCATCCCCACAAAGGGATCTGCTATGCAAAGTATTTTAGCCAAGCAGGTCACCTCTGCTGGGATTGCATATGCCAAATTCTCTGTGCCAAAACTAAGTCAGCCCCCCATTAAAAGTACGTCATTCATCCTAATGAAATATCTGGGAAATCAGTTCAGGAGCAGATGGTTCTGTGTAGGATGGGATCCCACCATTCATTCATTATCCTGTGTCCCAACAAACCCATGCATTACCTGTTGGGCAGTCGGATCCTCTTGATGGCATAGTTGCAGTCATCTACTTTATTTCTGGCTTCAAAAACCACTCCAAAACCTCCACGACCCAGACACTGAATGGGTTCAAAATCTGTCAGATATCTGGGAACAGAGGGGTGTGAGGAAGGGACAGAAGAAGGGAGGGAGGATACAGGAGAAAAATGCATTAGTATAGATATAAAAATAAAGTCATTTATGACCATGACTGAAGTAGTTCTGTACAGGCAAAACATGCTGAAGAAGTTGCAGAATTACTTATTTGTCCCTGCTCACCCACTGTGAGCAATTCCCTATCTATGAAATGAACAGTTGCTAAATATGCATTTCTGCAGAGTTTATCACAGGCCAGCAGGATCCATTCTGCATGCACTGGACAAACTGAAGAGGTTTTTCAGAATACCAGGTTGCATGCCCACTGGATTCTGAGTATATTGCCCACATTTCTATAGCTGAGTATTTTCTAAACCATGATTTACATTTAACTCTATCCCAAATAACTGTTTCTGCAACTAGTCCTTCTAAACACTGCATCCAAAACATCACTCTTCTTAAATATCACTACTTTTCTTACTCTTCTATATTTTAAACACTCCAGTTTTTACTTTCATTGAGTTACAAATGCACAGGAAATGGTCACATTTGCTCTGGAGCATAATGGCACGCCTCTATTAAGCTTTTTGTCTTAACCAACTCCTTTGTAAAACTAATAAAGGTTTTATTTGAGTATAGACTGCTTATTCTGCAGAGTATATAAAATGTCATCTGCTTCCATCTGCAACTGCCTTTCTCTGCCTTACACTATAAACACTGGAACAGATGGAGTAAACACTGATGAAGACCTACAAAGATCAATTTCCCATTCTGCATATCAGCAAAGAAGTATGAGGGCAATACTTCTGATCACATGTAACCTGTTGACTGTCTGGAATTTCTGAGACTAATCATAACTGCAATGTCCCATGAGTAATGGGGTCACAGAGTCCCTTGTGCCAGTTGCTGATTATCCAGCAATGTCAGAGTACTGGGAGTTCCTAGGTAAGAACAGGTGAACACCTACTCTTTCTATCTCCAGATAGTATTAGCAGCCACACTGATTAACACCCTGTTTATGTTGTGTTGAACAGACCTCACCTTGACACATATCCAGAGTTCTTGGCATCACTCCAGCTGTTGTCTTTAATGTCTCCACAAGTGGGCTCATACTTACAATCAGTCTGACACTGTGTTTCAGACTCCTTCCGCAGCTAACAAGGATTTCCAGAACAAGAACAAAACAAACAAACAAACAAAATCAACTCCTTGAGTGCCTGAGACTGGTTTGTACCCTAGATATGGCATTAAATAAATATCTCCAGACACGTCAGAAGCAGTCTAATCTGCTTGCTGAAGCAGTTAAACAAATTGTATGTGGCAGCTGGCAGCCTTCACACACAGATTAAACAATAAATTTAGGCTTTTGATTTGGTTATCTCATTAGTTATTAACTTATTAATATTACTCATTGCAGAGTCCAAACTGAAAGAAACGGCTAAAATAATTCCTTCTGTATTTGGGATTCAGGAAAAAAAATACTTACTCTGCTGTAAGGGTGGGGATGGAAGAGTTTGCGCACAATAAAGGTTGTGGCCACGATACAAAAGACAATGGTGCCGACAATTTCTTTCCACCAGTGAAGCAGAAGCACAGGATCCTTTTTGCGAATGTTCTTGTAATTTGTGTCATCAAAAAATCTAACCGTGATCTGGTTGCTGCGTTTATTTCTCTCCCTCTTGTAGTAGGGTAAGTAATAACCATTATCTGTGTATAAAACACACAAAGAGAACACAGATTTACTTGCAGGTACCTACAAAACAACTTTGGCTTCTCATTAATAGGGCTCCTCAACAGACATGGGGTGTTTGTATTTCCATTACCCATGATTTTAAGTGGCACATTAGCAAATTCAGTTAATTAAGGCTACGGGCAGCAATTACGTCTCCCTAGCTTTAAACCAGAATAGCTTCCATACGGAAAACTTGTGACAACCATCCTGAGTCTCCAGCACTGTTAGTAAACTCTGGAATAAGTAATTCCCAAGATTTTTCCACTGCAAACAACTCTCAGTGGCAACAGCAGCACACACAACAGCTCTTCAGCAGCGATTCCTGGCATTTTGTTGTGCTTTATGTGGCACTAATTGTACCTACATCACAATCTGGAAATCCTAGTCTGGGCAATAATTTCCTAGTTCATTAAATATTTTTAAAACCACACATATTTAAGGTCAAACAAGTGGTCATTTATTGAAATTCACAGATAATAAAACCTGGTATATTTGAAACATTTCAAAGTCTGGAACTTCACCTACCATATGGGTACTGCAGAACTGACAGTGCTCCATTGCTGTATTCCTCATGAGAATACTTGTCATTGCTGAGACACTTATCAAACTCATCAGAGCCCACCAACACTGGAGTCCTGGAAGGAGATTCTAAGCATAGAAAAGACAAAATTTTCCTGAGCTTTATTTCAAGTACAGGCTGCTTATTCTGCAGAGTATATAACATGTCAATTGTTTGTAAAATTCTGTCCTCACATTAATTTAAAGAGAACTCCAACTACATAATCGTACAAAATGCCTCTTGAATCAGGCCATGAGAAGCAAATTCCATAGAAGGAAACATTAGGAAAGGTACTTTAGGGTAACAGTTACTTAATAATTCTCCCCCTTGACAAGTCAATTCACTCATATTCACATCACTGCCAAAAATTTCTTCCTCTTTTTGTTGAAAAATTTGATTAGGAAGACCCAACATTTCATTACTAACAAAAACCCTGTCAAATCCATAGTAAAAGAAAACAGACATTAAACATTTAATGACAAAAAATAAACACTTAATAAAGCACAGAGATATTCCTGAAGTAGTTTACAGTTGGAAACATCAGACTAGTTTGAAACATACTGGAAACCAGAGAGATGTCCTGTCTTTTCTGAGCTAAGGTAATCAATGAAACTCTCAATCCCTACTTACGGATTAAAGGTTTCCATTTGATTTTGGGAAGAGGAATAATTGCATTATCATTCCTGGATTCCAGAGCCTTTGGGTTGGTTGGGAATTTCTCAGAAATTCTGACTGATGATTGAAGATACAACTGGCCCCTGAACATACCTAAGTAATAAAGAAGGATGCATATGAAGTCTTTAGATTCGATTCTCTTCACCCCTGGAATAAAACTGTCTAGTCAAAATACATGGTTAAAAACATTTTTGAAAATATTCCTTCATATCCTGAGAACCTGAGATACTGACTCTGACTGCTAGGCTGGATGAATTCAAGTAATATCTTCCCTCTGTTCTAGGAAAGCAGGAGTTCAGGATATCTCATTTTTACTGCTGGAAAGCTTGTGCTACAGGAAAATCCAGCAATTCTGAAGAGCTATAAAGGAGTTTGGGATCTGCAGAAGCAAGACCACATTCAAACTTCCTACCCTTGTTATTGCTGCCCAGAACAGCCATTACCTGGAAGGCTGGAACAATCTAGCTTCTTCCTAGTGTTAGTCTTCATCTGTTATTCTAACCATTAATTGGAAAGGTACAAGGTGCAAAGACTTAGAGAAAAAGGCTAAGGCAAACCCAATCTTAGAAAACTGAAGCTCATTTACTTCCCAGAGACAGACAGCTGAGGAGGAGGACCTTGAACCACTCTATTTCAAACTGTCACAAACCACATCCAGTGAATCCTGACAGCTGGATGAAAACTAAGCCATGTAAAATGTTATCTGAATTTTCTTCACAGTAAGTTACTGCAATCAGTGTACAAATTAATGGACAATAAGGCTGCTTTGTTAGCTGTCAACCTGTCTTCTAAAGTTTCAAGACTTTTAGACGTCTCCAATGTACTGAAACTACAAAGCAACGAACATTTCAGATCAAAATGGAAAAGATGTATGGGTTTGAAATCTACCAGTACAGAAAGATTTGCTTTACTATAACCTCAACAGAGAAATGAGTAATGTTTACACTACAGAAAATGCTGCAGTTTGTGTCTCACCCAAATAGACACTGGATTCTGTGGCCCCTCTGGCAGCTTCCACAAGATCTTCTTCATCTTCCAGTACCTCATTATTTGCTGTGTAACTCGTGTCATCAAACAGACTGATTGGAATTACTTTGCCATCCTTAAGCAGCCATGCAGAAGCAATTGGAGTGCAAAACTGAAGGGGAGAGAAGTAAATTAATGTTGTATTAATGAGCTATTAAGTAAGAATAATAAAAACCAAAGTGCTTAAATTTCTTGTTAAATTTTTTTAACAGATGCAACAGCTCAAAGTAAGAACTTCAGTTAAAAAATTACAAGCAGATGTGTGCTCCTTTACAAAGACAGTGCCTGAAACCAAAGATGAAAGACATGTTCAAAAAGTCTACTTTGGTGATATTTAATATTCTCTCTTTCCCCCTACCTGGTATTCCCATTCCAGATGTCCTCCTCGTCTGTTAAAAGCCATCACCTTCCAGTCAGCCACGGAGACCTTTATCACTGTGTCTTTCATCATAGCTTCCTGCTCCTCCACATCTGAAATAATTTTTGTTTCTTCTTTGTTCATATTTGATTTAAAATTGCTCTCAATGTATCCTGCTCTAGTTTCAATATCTGGGACATAGCGCAGCTCAAAGTGACCAACACTGAAATTCCACCTCAAAGAAAAAGAGAAAACCTTTGTAGAAACAGTTTTGATTTTCCAAGGAAGCCCCTAGTCCTCTGTGCAGAAGATTTCTAAACTGAATTACCTATATTTGGCCCATATTTTCACAGTAAACGCTCAGACTGTCAAATGAACAAAACTGTACCAGGAGGGGAGCACTAATCCAGAACACCAATCAGACAAGCTGAGAAATGTCCAACATGATGAGTGAACTGAGAAAAAAGCTGATAAAGTAGGACCAATAGCATTAAAGGTTTAGTGTATAAAGGGGAAAAACAAAATCATCAAGTACTACAGTTGGATCTTCTTAATAAGAAAACATTCTGCAGCTGATGAAAGCAGTAAGTACAAAGCTCTTAGGAAGCAGCATTCTAACAAGACATTTTTCTCTTCACTAGTTAGGTGGATTTAATTTGAAACATAAGATTTTTCAAACTGAGAAAGGGACAATGCTTTTTTTCTTTAACCCCACATACAACCTAACACACATCCCTTGACTTCATGAAACCAGGACTGCTCATGTCCCATAGGTTAACACCCAAAAAGACAAATGTATAATGAAATGTGTAAGGAGCGCAGTTTTCTTGCACAGCAAAAAACTCTTCAATTCCTGTAAAACAAGAAAGATATAGATGGGAAAAGCATGGCATGTTTGTGTCTTGGACAGCCTGAAGGGGTAAATATTTCTTCAACAGTATGTTTGGGTACCTAAAGCCATGGTAAAGAATGAGTCTGGAAACCACCAGGAGCCCAAACTGGCTCTTTAAAGAATTTACAGCCTTATGGTAAAAGTTTGAAATATTTTATACACTCAGTCGATTTTTTAAAGATGTTTCTTTCTCTGGATTAAAACCCCAGATGTTTCCTACCCATTCTGTGTCACCAGGAAAGCACCTCCGTTTCTCACCACAAAGACAGGAGGATTCTGGGATGCAAGACTAAATACTATGGTTTTGACATATGTCTCTTGGCTAATACCTGTCTCCAAGAAACACAGAAACCAAAATTCATCCTCTCAGACATCTGATCTGTTAATCTACTGAGTTCTCATTAGGTTCCCTCTGATAGGCTACAAATTCACAACCTGTCACATCCTGCTGCAAACAGAAGAGGGAGCAGGGGAACAGGGAATGGCTGATTCTCCAGTAAGTTGCTGGGTAGTTACTTGTATCTATGTACAGAACCCAGTTTTTTAAATCTGTGTTTTATGAAGTGGGTTTGGGGGTTCTTTTCCCCCAAAACACGTCTGTAATTTTACAGAAGTCTTGATGTATTAAAACTTCAATGTGACAGTGTTAGAAAAATCACAGCTTGAACCAGTTGCTACAGCTTAGAAAGAGAAGACCACCTACATTATGGAATGAACAACAAAAATTTAAGAATTATTTGAATTATCAACTTAAAATGCAATCATGTATAATCCCCTCCTCAGTGACAGTTATCATTAGTAAGTGAAAAACCTTAACATGAGTAGATTATAAGAAAAGTTTTAAACTGTCTCCTCCAAAAGCATCAGTTGGAACAAACATTACAGTGACATTTGCCTTGCGCAGTACAGCAGTGACAAACTTTTCCGAGGTGAGCAAGGACAAGGGAAGCAACTGTGATCTGATTCCTGTCTCTCCTGTCTCACCATCTCTCTGGGGCAGCTCCTGAACAGTTCTCAGACTCACTTTTCATTGCCACTGCGCGGCCCCACAGCTCGGACGGTTTTCTGCGTGCGGTGCAGCAGCAGCGTCTCCTCCTGCTCTGTCTCCTCGTCGTCCCAGCGGCGGCAGCCCACGGCTGAGCAGATGTACTTCACCTGAGGGACAAGGCAGGCTCACGTGTGCAACTTCAAAACAATCAACTGCACCATGCAAAGCTAACAATCCTTATAGCCTGTTCTTGGCTGACAGGCAATTTGGAACTCCATGACTTCAGATGTTTGACTGGAAGGTTGTTGAAAAGCCTGGTTTAAGAGATAACGGCTTTTCAGAAAGAAAACCTTCAAAGGATTCTAGAAAGTTTGCAGTCTGTGGTATTTTGACTACCATTTGACTATCTTTTGCACGTACTTCTAACACAAAGAAATACAAGCTCTCTCTTTTCCCACTATTGCTATGGACATCAAAAGAACATTCCTGCAAGACCCACAGCATAATTCTGCTTTCATGTCAGATTTCTCTCAGCATAACTCTATCAGCTTCAAATGAAGTACTATTGATTTATATATAATATCACAAGGCCTTCCCCCTTTGCCTTGTCAGCTGTTAAAAGGAAAAGAGAACCTTAATGAATTCTCACACTCACAAGGCTTCCAACAGTCCCAATCTCAAACAGAATTTGCATTATATGGGCAATGGCAGAGAGATGAAACTGCCCAAACTCTTAGGAAGGAAGAGTCAGGTACTATTTCTCTAAGAGGCAGCTTTGAGCATAAGCAGGAATCAAAACAGAAATGAAAATTTCCTCTTCTGAGCACTGGAGGAGCCTGTTGGTGCACAGAGCCTTCTGCTGCCAGTGAGAAAATCAAAAGGAATTCATGAACATGGACTCTGGTTTGGTGTCTGTGCTCTTTATCACTAGTGATGATTCCACACCACACCACAGAAGTGTTCCACATTAAAATGTATGGTGAAAATGAAAAAAAAAAAACAAACCACCACCCTGATTTTGTTGAAAACAAACACTAGGAACTTTAAAATTTTTTAAATAAATCTATTTTTTAACTTGTTTTAAAATGCAATGTTTCTGAATCACCAACTGTCTGTTCTTCACTACACAAAGTATCCACAAGCACTTCAATGACACCTGAGATTTAACTTTTAAATATGACTTTAAAATATAAGGAGAACTTCTGATAGTAAACACACTGACAACTAAAAGTCCTTAACTTTTGCATATGTTCAATTTTTTCTGTTCTCATTAGTTTTGAAAAATCTGAAAAGTTGCCACCTAAAGCATTAGTTGATACACAGTGAGCTGAACTGCAAAGTCTATTTCAAGCAGAGCCAGATGATAAAGCTGAACTCCTCTCACACAAAGGGGTCATCCCTCTTATCCTCTCACTATGTTCTGGTGACAAACACCCTGTCCCTTCCCTTGTGCTGGCTCTGACACTCCCTGATCCCTTGTTACATCTAACCCAGCACAAAACTAATCCAGTAAAAAGTGAATAGTGCTCTGCTGGGTTAGCAAATGGCCAGACAAGGGTTAAAGCCAGCACAGAGGGCAGAGCAGGAGCTCCCAGGAAGAAGATTGCAGTGCCATGCCAGCTCCTGCAGCCCACCAAGCTCAGCTTCTGCCCTTTTGTGCCCTGCAGTTAAACACTTGAGCTGCAGCACAGTTTAAACCTCAGGA
Source organism: Cettia cetti (assembly GCA_013401135.1). Classification (NCBI taxonomy): domain Eukaryota; kingdom Metazoa; phylum Chordata; class Aves; order Passeriformes; family Sylviidae; genus Cettia; species Cettia cetti. Next base: position 41,764 of record VZUI01057058.1, on the reverse strand, counting down.
GTCACCTGTTTGCAAGGCAGAGCCCAACACAGAACAAACACCTTTGCAGGTTCTTACCTTCCCTGAGTAGGAGCTCAGCCCATAGGTGGTCAAAGACTTTCCCCCAACTAAGACAACGTCCTCCCCAAATTTGTAGGATGACTCAAGGAGAGATTCAACAGTGAAAGGAACAGCTTCCATGCTCTCTCGATCCCGGTCCCACTGGAAGAGGTCCCCATCCAAGGAAGGGATAATCATCTTGTTTCCAAACACCTAAAATAATTGAATTCAAGGTTAGCTATGATTTATCCATGATTTTATCAAAACATACAGACCACAAATGGCAATAGAAATGCTGTATAAGTCCAGTGCATTATGACCCAGTGTCCTAATGGTTTTGTATCTCAGAGTCCTATTTTTCAAAGTTATACTGAAGACAGAAAACTTTCAGGCATTCAAATCAGATCCATATTTCACTATTCTTAGCTAAAAAACAGTTCAGTGTGTGACACTTCTTCAAAACATTTGAAAGCTCGATGAGTTGACAGGTTTCATCCAAAACTGCAGAAAATATGATGTGGGTTGAAACATTCTCCAAAAGACAGGCACCGGTTAAAGTGCAAAGTTTTGCAGATTATTTGTGATAGTTTCAAGATAGAGTAATTTTAAAAGTACCACTGAGGCTGTTTTCACGATTAATGTCTATTCCAGAATATCCAACTTTCTGTAAAGCAGAGAGAGCAATTATCACTGAGATCAGAGCTCACATTTCACCTTTGCTTCTCCAGACAGTTAAATCTGACCTCTCCTCAGAATTTCGTATCTTTAAGCACACTGCTCCTTTAAAATTGCCTGGCTTTTCCCTAAACACACAAGTAAAAAAAACAATCTTCACCAGGATACAATAGCTCATCCATTACACAGAGATTTTCAAGGAGATCCTAGTTCAGAAGCATGAGTCATTGTCAGTGAGTACTAAGGGACTTATTAAGAAACTCATTATCAGCATGATGGACCATAACTAATGCTGTGGAGCCACAGTGGCTGTGCCCATCAAGAACAGTGAGAAACTGTAATCCACATAATCTTAGCTTCTGAGGATATGGATTAACATGGGAGGTTTTAGTGATTTTTCTGAACCTCTGTCCATTTGGGCAGTACCCTACAACATAATTGCCTTAAATTTGGATACTTGACACATTAGGAAGTAAAGACTGCTCCTGCTACATATGTATTAGTCACTTGGAAAAAAATATTCCTGCTCAGACTCCAAGGCACAGATGTGTGTTACAAAGTGGTATGAAAGATGCAGAAGGTTTCTTGTTCTTATTTCTGAGCCACTGTGAGGATCTGAAACCACATCTTCTGCATGATTCAAATTCCATATAACATGGCACTTTTTATTCCTCTAACTGGGTCAGAGTCGAGCAAACAGCATTAAGCAAAGTTGGGATTCACCTGCACAGGGAGAAAAAGACAGATGTTGTAGAGGTGTGCATGTCATGACTAATATCTCCTCATGCACTGTTCAACACATCTCATTTAAAGAGAAAATTCAGGTGAGTTACCCTACACTGCTGGTATTTAAGATCCCTAAAGGATCCAACACTGATGCTTTCCAGCTTTGAAAAGCCTCATGATGACAGACAATTGAAATAAAAACTCCTCTCAGGAGCACAATATGTAATTGGAGAGATGATAAAAACAAACCCCTGAGATTAGCTGTGAAGCTCTTTACAAAGCAAAACTAGGCATGTTCTTTCCCTCTCAGATATTTACCTTATGGCAATAAAGGCCAAACATCCTGGAGAAGACATTGCATGTGATACAAAAACGTTTCATTATGACCTACTATTGGGAAGGAAAAATAAACACACACAGCCCTATATACACACACAGAAATAAACCAACAAAAAGGCAAATATTCTGGTGGGGGTTGGGCAGTGTCATTTGTAGAGATCACCTGATCGGTGGACAAATAAAGCAAACAAATAAGGTTTATATAAACATTCATATTCAAGAGCAACCTCGTGGTCTTGAGAAACAAAGACTGAGAAGATTTGGAAAAAACTTTTTTAAAACTAAAATGCCAAAGAGCCAAAATTGCAGCTGTAACCACGGTGGAAGTACCTTGTTAAAACTTTCAACACAGGAGAGTAATACTACAAAACATTTCTGTAATATAATCTTTTAGAAGCCCATAATAATTCTGATGACAACTTTTAGCCCGTGCAGCTGTTACTTTGCATTAACAAATCCTCTGAATGGATCTGCACATGATCCATACACATGCAAGTAGTCTAAAGGCCCAGGGCAGTAGGAGACACTCTGCTCCAAGGGCTGGAGACCATTCCACGGTTTGTGAAGAATGGAGACAGTGGTGTGAACTGCCGAGGGATTGCTGCTGAGTAAGGAAGACTCTCAGGGCAACTCTGGGGACAGCATGACACATGTCACCTTAAGTGCCTCCCCTGTCCCAAAGCTCTTGCTCCAGGACCCAAGTAGGAAATTTTCCATCAGCAAACAACACACTCACATTGGCCATTTCTAGGAACCACACCCGAATTTCCAAGATGCATGAAGCTGACTCAGCAGCACACAGCTGTATATTCCCAGTATCTGGATCAAATCAGGTTATGGCTTTGAAAATTCCCTGGCAGTGGCCCTCTGCCTGCTCAGCTGTTAAAACCTGGGTCCCCATGAGCTGCAGAGGACAGATGCTGCTGTTGGTCAGCTCTGCTGATCACCTGTCTGTGCTCCCAACCTTGAGGGCATCCACAGGAGCAGCATGTCCTGGGTGACATTGGGAGGGAAAAGCTGAGAAAAGACACAGCTGCTGTCCATGAACACATGAGGAAAGGGAGCACAGGCAGCAGGAAGAGCTGTTGCAGTGAAGGACAATGCCAGAGCAGGGGTGGATAAGGTTAAACTGACCCTAAGTGCAAGTGAGACATTTGGGTTGCTAACAATCACAAATGAGCTATTTCACTACAGAAACAGAACAGGGGAAAAAAATCACCTTATTTTAAGATGACTCTATCTGTAAGTGGATTACATGACACAGTGCTGACAAGAGACAGCACCCGATTACCACAAAGGTCTTCTTTTAACAAAATAGCTTTACTTGAAGAATTGGGGAAGTATGCCAATGTGTCACTTGCAGGTGCCCACATACATGTGTGACAAAAGGCATTTGTAGCCACTTGTGGTGACATCTGTTTTCAAAAGAACAGTTCAGCCAGAGGCTTTGGAAGGACATTAATAACAACAACTATCTGAATTATGCAGCTCATTCTCTAGTACATCAGAAGCAGAAAAGGGACTTTCCTTGAAAGTACTAGCAACTAGCATCGGCATGCAGCTCAGGTAAAGGAATGACATCACCCTGTATCTCAAAAGCATTACCTCATCTCCTAATCCAAGGAGTGAGTCACCCAGGCAGTCAGCTGCAAATCTCTTGGCACAGAAAATGTAGGTTACCACGATGCACTTACACATTCCTCTGATCTGTCAATGTAAATAGCTATTTGTTCAGCTTCACTGGTCAGCAATATGGCACATAATTGTTAAGTGGCTTGTCTTTCAGAAGTAACACTTAAAAAAAAGCCCCCCCATTAAGTGTGGAGCCCTAAATGAGCCGCTGCTCTTTTGCTCATTAAGAGTTTGCAGCCCAAGTTCTCCATTGGCTCTGCGCGGGGTTCTGCAGCCCTATCAGAGGCGCGGGCTGTGCAATCTCCAGGCCGACGGGTGAGGTAATGCAGTTTCTAAAAAGCCTCCACAAAAAAGCAAAAAGGCATAACGATCCGGAATGGCATACGCTTCCAGGGAATTTGCTGTCTAGACTCTTTACTGGAAAGGAGGGCACCGTACACCAGGTGCCACGGCAGGTTGATCAGCGTTGGAAGCCGCTGATTTATAGCGGTGGAGAGAAGAGAAAAAGAAAGAAAAGGAAAAATTGTGTAAACAGAGATCAAAACAAGCTGAAGTACTAAAGCTTCCAGGAGCTGTTTAACAGCAAGCGTGACATTCTACCCCCTTCCTAACGCTCTTTATCGTCTGAAACAAAAATCAAGGCTGCTCACGTGCAGACACATCTGAGCCAAGTCTGGTGCCAAAACAGTCAATATTATTGTTTACAGATGGGCTGGACCATGTACTAACTCCAAGGAAATAACCACGCACAAGTGAAATATTTTCCTTAAAATAGGATTTTATGTCGTTATGTTTTTCTAACACTTCTGCTTGTAGTCTCAAATCTTACTGTTACTATAAGCTGCAAGAGCTTCATTCTGGTTACTAATTAACTAAGATCAACCTACATGATCTTAAATGATAAGGGTACCAGGTTTTTTTTCCCTCTATGATTATCCCTACAATAGGATCACTGTAACAAACAGGATCAAAGCCAACATCAAGCATACTCTTACAAAAACTACTTCTCATTGAGAACTAGGTCTTTTAAGCCTCTTTAAAATTAATCTAGGCAACATATTAAAAGTCACATATGGCAGCTTTATTCTGGAGGGTAGAAACAAGAGTCTGCACAAAGAAATGTGGGAAAGTGAAGGCAAGCTGGTATGCCACACATTAAAAAACAAACAAACAAATTAAAACCACAAACCCATAGACAGACAGCAACACAGGTATCCCTACTGTAAATGTTTACAGATTTTCAGGTAATACAGATATATATAGATATACATACACACACACAATTTTTGAAATGTCCCTAGTTTGGGTTGATCTGGAGCTGATTTATTGACTGCTTTTTTGTTATGCATGCAGGAAGGTTATCTGCACAGAGCCATGGATTTATGACTTCCTTCCAACAGAAGAGGTTATTTCTCCTCTTCACCTTAGATTTCAGGATGCTGATTCATCTGTTTTGCCTCCAGCTCCTGCAGAAATCCTGAAGCACAGGGCACTACAAGGATGACAGTGTCCCATTACTAATCACAGACAAACCCTAATCAAACAGCAGCACACTGGGATGAAGGGGCCAACCAGAGTCTTCAAACTTCTGCAAGGCCCACAACATCCCCACTTCCTTAGAACAAAGACCCAGACACAAGCACAGTCTTTTGAAAAACGGAGGCTGTTGAGCTATTCCACTGCCTAAAGCACTGGTAAAAACAGCCAAGTATTCTCCAAAATGTACAGGGCTGTTCAACCAGCCAGTTAAAAGAAAACTGTCTACATCAGTAAAACAACCTGAGACATGTTCAAGGGCAAAAGAGGAAGCTGAGGAGGGAAATACCAAATGACAGGTTGTTGTTTTTCTAGATTTTTTTTTTCTTCTTGTGAGGAAGGAAAAATTTCCTTCCTTCTTCCTCCTTCTTTCCTACTTCTGATCTCTGCACTACTCTTCTTCACAAAGTGCATACCTGTCCTGACCACCTCCTGTGCCTGCTAAACACTGAACATGCCCAAACCATTTTTAAGACCAGGACAGTGAGAAAGGCTGCACCTGGACATCAGATAATCAGTATTTTATTGAGCTGTTTACAGAGGTGGGATTAGGTGGCCTTCATCCTCTGCAGAGGTGAGAGCCAGGGCAGCATATCAGAGAAGCCTTGGAAATAGGTTTCATCTCAGCTGGGGTGTGACAGCCTGAAAGAGCACACCAGGTCTGCACAGCAACAGTGAGCAAAGATGTTTCCCAAAGCTCAGGCTGATTTGTACCATCAGGCTGTACAGCTCACCCAGCAACAGTTCACAGCATCTATCAAGTGACCAGACCTGGTCCTTGACTCCTGTCTGCATTAAGTACCTTATGACAGAAGTTTATATCTATTACAGTCTTTCTTCTGCTTCCATCATCCCCCATACTCCACAAGTTGGTATTTTCTATTTCATTTTTCATGAATATGTGGAAAAGAGTAATAAATTCAACTTTCCTGGGCCCGTATTTTCTGTATGATAAGTGTGTGAAGTGATGCTGTAACCCTGTGCCTGGATGAGTACTAGAGAACTCATTTCAAAACTCCTTTCTTCTCTCTCTTCTAAGCAACACCTGCAACATCCTCCCGATAACTTTAATAAAAGACTAGAGCTGGTATCTCTGTCATGATTCTAACACTTCAGATCTTAAAATCTGATCAGGTGTAAGCACCTGGATCCCAACAAAACTGTCTTTTACACAAACAGTGTAAAAAGCAACAGATGACAGCAGCACAGCAGCTTAAGACCTAAACTCTCCAGCATCAGGGGCACAGCACCTTGTTCAGCCTGAGTTTGCCCTTGAAAGAGTTATTTGTGCTCTGCCCTCCCCTGAAGGGCCAGACAGAAAATCTGAGGAACCTCAGTGTGCTAACTAGACCACCCCAGCTTCAAAGGAGATCAGGAACCCAATACTGTTTGCTGTGCAATCACACAGACCCCTCCTCTGAAGACAAGTAAACCAAAATACCACCGTTACTTTAATCACAGTCAAACAAGACTTGAGGTTTTGAGATACAGAGATGCCAGCCTGCTCTGCTGCCATGGTAACAGACTTTTAAAAACTGTTCTCCTTAATAATAATTATAAAAAAAATCCAACTGCACGGTGGTTTAAGAAAGACTTTATTTTGACATTATTCCATCCCCCTCTTTTACATGGCAAGTTTTATTAATAAGACTCCAAGTCTTCTGAAACTTAGGAGCAGTGCTTTGAGACAAACTGCTGCTGCTGCTACCAAGCCCATCGCTGAGCTCCTTGAAACTAACAGCACATAAGGGAGTGGATTAGTGGAAAAAAAATTACCCAAGGCTTTGTCTTTCCAGAAACAGACCCTACACAGAAGTTCGTCAGCCACTGTGGCAAAATTGGTTGTATTGGTTTGTATGGCAAGGCTTTGGTAGTAGGGGGTTACAGGTGTGGGAAGAACCCCACACTGGAGCAGGGGAAAAGTGTGAGGGGGCCTCCCCTGAGGAGGGAGAAGTGGCAGAGACCTGTGCTGAACTAACTGCAGTCTCCACGCCCTAACCCCCTATGCCACTCTGGGGTGGAGGGAGAGAAAATCAGGGTGAAGTTAAGCCTGGGAAGAAGGGAGCCAGGGGGGAAGGTGTTCTTCAGATTTAGTTTTATTTCTCCTTCTGCTGCTCTGGTTTTATTGGCAATAGAACTGATTTCCCTGAGTGGAGCTTGCTTTGCCCATGATGGTGCCTGGTGAATGATCTCTCCCTGCCCTTATCTTGACCCATGAGCCTTTTCAATAGATTTTTCTCTCCTGTCCAGCTGAGGAGGGACATGACAGAGTGACTTTGGTGGGCACCTGGCATCCACGCCACCCATGAAGCTCGTGGCACTTCAGCAGACCAGGATTCAAACTGATCTCTGCCAGACCCTGTGTGTTTCTTCCCCTGGCCCTGCATGGACAGGATGGTTTTGCAGATACAGACACAGAGTTCATGTGAAAAACCAAGTCACAAAGCAACTCACAGGAAAAGAGCCCCATACAGGGGAGGACAGAACACAGCAAAATACAGTCCCCTCTTTCAAGGATGCAAAGAAAGTGCACGAAACATGCAGTGAGCCTGACAAAGATTAATAGTTACCTCCTTATGGAGCACAAAGTCCAGAGAAATTCGGAAATGAGATGTCAGTGGCTGTGCTGCTAGAGGAATGATTTGCTAAACTGTCTAAAATGCTTAACCCTTGAAATGGGCCCTTACTGATATAAAGATATAGCGTGAAAGTTAAAGCTCTAGGGCAGAATAAATTACTTTTTTGTGTATTGGGCAGCTGAATTCCAATTGTCTAAGTTATCCATTACCTGAAACTGATATTTGTCTAGGTGCTAGAGTTGATCCATTTTAGTATCTGTAAACACCAACACTGTTAAATAGCCAACACAAAACATGCAGTGGGCCATACACAATTAAATTACAAGCTCTCTTCCTACCCTTATCTCGAGCCAGGAGGTGAAGGGTCTGGATCACAAGACTTGCAAGAAATTGCTGAGGGAGGCAGTTAGTTAGCCTGGGAAAAAAAAGAGGCTCAGGAAGACCTTATTGCTCTAAACTACCTGAACAGAAGTTTTAACCAGGTGGTAGGAGTCAAATTTTTTTCTCGAGAAACAAGGAATAGGACAAGAAGGAATGGGCTCAAGTTCTATCATGGGAGATTTAGATTGGCTGTAAGGAAAACTTTCTTCACTGAAAAGATGGTCAGGCATTGGAACAGGCTGCCCAGGGCAGTGGTGGAGTCACCATCCCTGGGGAGATGTAAAAGCCTTGTGGATGTGCCACTGAAGGATGTGGTTTAGTGGTGACCTTGGCAGTGTAGGGTTAACACTTGGACTTGGTAATTCTGTAATCTTAAGAGGTCCATCCCAACCTAAACCATTCTGTTATTCTATATAAAGAAAATAAAAACCCAGAGACAATGGGGATGGTAAAAAGCCTTTCCAATAGCATGAGATGAGAGCTGATCATACACAGACTCTGAGAAATGTTCCTGGCTGTGCTCAAGGCAGAGCATCACCTGAGGACCAGTCCTGAGAGCTTTGGCATTGCACAAGCCACAATATCCCGTTCTGTAGCTGCTCATGTGTCCCCTAAGGAAGCTGTCATCCCCCAAAATGTCCTTAAAGCACAGTGAAAGGACACGTGTCAGCACTTCCTCAGGGCTTCAGTGGTGCTACCTACATGTGTCAGCCAGGCAGCCACGGAGCTGCAGCTACAGGAAGTCTTTTGGGTTTTTTAATTGAACAGGACACCAAACTAAGAGGACTGAAGATGTGCAGTTTATAAATACATAACCACTTACCTAAGCAACAGCCCTACTTGTGATGATGGTGCTGCATCACACTAAGCATCAACTGAGCTCAGGCAGCTGTCAGCAATTCCCCTTTGCCTCAAGTTTACCATTTTTCACTAAAAAAGTTGGTTGTTTCCTATAAAAGCACATTTCCAGCTATCAGGGTACTTTAAAATAATTAGTTCTTTGCTGATGTTTTTTGTCCACTAAACAACATTAGAAGTATATTTTCAGGAGAATTGTAAATTATGTTTCAGTTTCACAGGTCTCTAGTGAAGTTGTTGCCTGTCACCTCTTCATGCACACGTGTGTGTTTCCAGTACAAGAACTGAAAGGAACCACTTGTGCCATCAGGAATGCTAATACATCCATGTAAAGAGCAGTCACATCCATTCTCTCCTCCAAAACACAGGCTCCACTCCCCTTGATAGCCCCTAATAAGCCTTCTCTGCCTCAATTGCAATTAGAATTTATCTTCCTTTGAAGTACAATTCTGGACACTCACTTCTTATTCATTATGAGCTTTTCCAGGACCATTTAAGACACTAATCTGTCTCTCTCTCTCTCTCTCCCCGCAGGCAAGGAAGAATCACATTTCCTTCCCCTGCAGCAGAATGGAGATGGCAGCTGATAACCTGTCAGGGATATCTTAGTACACAGTTTTCTCAGTTTTAAACTGGTCATCTCCAACCTTCAACAACAAAACCACTGTTATCAATCCCCATATCTTGTATTTCATTTAGCACAGTTTAATTTCATGTCTGTTATAGAAAACCTGTATGACTGAGAACCAGCTGATGTGCCAGTCTTTCTCTACAAGAATGACACCTCCAACTATCTGAGCATCTGGTGTTCCACACATCTCAGCAGTACACAAAAATAAAGGTCACTACAGGACACCAGAACACTCTTTCAGACAACTAAAATTATACCAGTTTACCTAAAAGGAAATATATTTTCCACCATTAAATCACCTCAATAACCAGACCAGTGGTTTACACTCTGCCAGCTTGAAAAGAGTGGCAATTCAGTGCTTTACATCTGCTCAGAATATATTACAGCCAGAAGGTAATTTTACAGCATGAATAGATATTTTAAAATTTGTATTCTTTGTTGAGTAAAGCTATCCTTTAATTGCCTTTTGTATACACTCAAACACCTCAGAGAACCAACTTGCTATTCTCTGTATATGAAAGTATGACCCTCCTGTGTTCCTGTTGCTGGTGTGTCCCATTCCAGATGTTTTAAGATGCACCCAAGATTAAGAGTTAAAATTACTAACAGTGAACTTAGACAGAGGCATTCATTTTTGAGCAGAACTCAGAACAAAGACATTTTCTCAGAATGTCTGTGTAGTTTGAAGAGAATTTTTATTTGGCCAGTGAATGTTAGCAGAATCAGAACACTTTTATGCAGGATTAATATAAATTCCTAATATTCATCACTGCATTTAACAGCTGCTATAATAACCTTTTCAGTGAAAATATTCAAGTGTCTGACAGTCTTAAGTGTTCCCCACCCATATCCAAGACAAACACTATCAGCTTTTCCTTGGATGATATTTACAGACAGTGACTCAACTGAAAAATAACTATAAGAGAAAGCCATGAACCAAACAAACACGTAAGTTTCATTCAAACTAATAAAATACTGCTGCAGCAGTGCCATTAAGTGGCAGGTGAGACTCTCCTAGTTCTTTCAAATACACTGTTAAATTATTTACCCTCCCTAAACCTCTGGGAGAATTCACAATTCAAGCCCCTCAAAGGGCATTTTGACCTCTTGCCTTGCCCTGACCCATTTCAATGTGGATTTTGCATTTTCTTTTGTTCCAGAGTGTAAGAGGTCAAAGGATGGGAATTGTTGAGTTTCCTTCTGTGTTCCCAAAGCAACCCAAGACAGATATGGGCTCTTCTCTGGCTTGTCTGGGCACAGAGGTTGCCTTATCCAAAGTGCAGCAAAGTGCAGGCAAGTCAGTACCTCAAAGTGAGTCCCAGGTACCTAGAGACTTCCCAGCATAACTCTGTATTTCTTTTGGGAAACCAAAGCACTGAAAATTTGGAAAGGTTTATGATACAGATAAAGGGAAGGAAAAAGAAAGAAGATACACTCATACTGTACATTAAATCCAGTCACTAGTGGAGTTTTTTTGAGATTTCAAAATCCTTTTTCAACTCTCTGCTCTAAGCAAAAAAGGAACAATCTGCTCCAAGTCTCTATGGGTTCGCTTCACCAACAATGCAGTGAGTTTTCAGATGATTTCAGTATACAACTTCTTCACCTCTCCGTATTTCTCGGGAGAAAAAAAAAGTAATACTAGGCTATTTCATAAAAATATGCCAGTTCTATGTCCAAAAAAGATGACAGAAATGTCTAAGTTTGTAGAAAAGTTGATTTTCTGTGGCTGTCACAATAAAAAGATATATTTATGTTTATATATATACATACACACAGAGAATGCAATACAAAGGTCATGAGAGTCTTTATTGGAATAAGGATGTTGACAGATTTGGTGACATGGCATAATCAAATGATTCCATTTTTCCAGGATACAGTGGTATGTTTACTCTGACTGCTATAAATGTCAGCCTTGTGAACCGAAACTGATTTTGTCCCATGATCTTCAATGTCTCAAATAAGGAAATAAGATGCTTACTTAGGGATTAGTCTGTAACAGCCCAAGCCTACCAGGTACTTTTATTGAGTCCATCCCAGTGAAGCCTCTGCCCAGAGAACTGAAACAACTCTGACTGGTGCCCATTAAGTAATTTAGTATAAAGCTTGCAGGTGAAAGAATGAATCATCCTCAGCAGCAAATGATGTGCTATGAACCTTTCCCACTGCTTCTGAAGCAGTTCTCCACTTTCACTATAATTAATCATCATTATTTCAACATGCTACTTCTCCCAAAAGTATTCTTTTCTAAGTATGGACAGTGTATTAATTACAAACCCAAATTTTAAAGAGCAAGGTGTTTTTATTAAAATTAAGCTCCTTTTTAGAAAAGTTGTCATTGAACAATTTTACTGTGAACTTCATCAGGCAATCTGTACGTGCAGGTAACAGGAAAACCTGGAGTTGTAACCAGGCTTTCACAGAGAAAGGTTTTCCATTTTAAAACAATGGACAGGGAAACAGAGTTTTTAAATTCTCACACACAAGCCTGAACCACTGAGTTTTTTCAGCATTGGCACCCCAATCATGATTTGTTTATGTTGGAGCTTAGAGCCAAGGAAAGAATTTTAGCATTTTAGTTACCCAGACACACAATTAATACTTCAGCAGCCTCTCCTTTCTAATTGATCTGTTCACATGACAAATGATGAACATCTCACTTGTCAGTGTCTTAAGCAGTAGTTTCAAGATCTGAAGCGTTTGACAGAGCTGCTGGAACATTTGAAATTTCACTGCCTCACTTTCCTAATTAACACAAGAGCTCCAGACAGCCAGGTTGACATTTTACAGTTAGGCAAAGGAAGTTAACTACAGTTCTGTTAAACACTTGAAAGTTTTAAGATCTAATGTCTATTCTTAAAAAGGCACTTGGAAATTAATTTCATGCTTTTGCACCAGGACTTGGAACTACAGTTCATTATACTCACACTTCAGGTAGTTAAAAAAATCCTTATCAAAACAATTAAGACCCAGCAGCACACACTTTCCTTGCACTGAAAGAACACAAACCTTTGTCACTGCAAGTGTAACAGAGTTTCTCATCTGCTATTTCTTCCAAGAAGATGTAATTTAACAGCTTACATAATGTTACTGCTTTATGATGAATATTGTGGTTGCTAGCACAGAAGCCTTCATTACTTCAAAAATGCTGGAAGAGGAAGGAAAAGCCTCAAGACTAAGTTTGAGAGAATAAAACTCAACAGGTCACATGCCCACATCAGTATTTTGACCCAAACCAGAATTTTCCCAGCAATTGTAATGAGGTGAATTACTCACTTAAAGAAGTATCTAGATTCACTGCATGAAGTCTTTCAGCTGATTACTGACAGCAGATTAAACATTTAAATATTTAAATGCAGTTTATTCAGAGTATTCATCACTTTTCATCATGTTTCTTGTTAAATTGTCTTAACAGCATTTGTTTACATGACAGTAAGAAGTCTAAAAAGGCCCATAATATTCATAATGCTTAACAGCTTCTAAAATGCCAAAATGACCTTTTCCTTCCAAAATTAGTTATCTCATAGGCTCTGCATCTTAACTGCCAAAATCCCTCAGTGTCTTTGGCCACAGCTGTAGAAATTAAACAACTTGAAAGCTCATCTGAAAGTCCAACTGCGTTTATCCATAACAAACGCTCTTTAAAAATGTATTTTTATGACTGCCACAACCTACCGACTTGTAATCACAGAAGGCAATTAAATGTCTCATGGACAAACTACAATTTTTGTTGTCTAAACCCCAACCTTTCATTTCTACAGTCATACCACATTGGAAAAAACCAGCAAAACTCTGGACAGTTGAGTGACAAAATCTATATTTGCAAAAACACATCTATCATTGGAAATACTTGTACTCCCAAATCTTAAAAAACATGGGCTTGTGACTTGACTTGTAGTGAAAAAATAAAGTTTATATTTGCACAGATTACAAATGTGTGCTTTTCATAACCACTGGTTCTATCTTCATGTGGTCATCAAAAACTATTTGCAGCAACAGGTAGCAGATCAGTATTTTATATATCTGCTACTGAGAACATTTGTGAAGGATCACATTAGGACTGACACCTTCCACCTCACAGAGCACTTTACAGTTCTCTCTCCTGTATTCTTTTCAATTCTGCTCTTAAACATATTTTGGGGGGAAAGTTCTTCTTTGCTACCGTGTTTTTTCTAAACCACAAAATTACACCTGAACAAATCTCACAAAGCTGCATCCATAAATAAAATTCTCTCTCAGAAACAAAGGAATGTGAATAAACATTCACATTACTTCTGCAACCTGAGATACTCATTGGCAGCTCTCACACTACCACAGGAACAGAAGACCTCTTTCCTTTGACTTCTTTACACTGAAACAGAGGTCATGTACACAGATGGCAACAAAGAACCACAAGCAAGAAAGTCATGCAGTCTGAATAATCCCGAACTCAACTTTCATTCTCTGATGCTCACAGTGCAAAAGCATCATACAGGACCCATCATCAAATCCAACCATCCCTGACAGGATGACAGGGAAGGACTGTGTACCTCTGTGCTGTGTTATCATCACAAATTACCTCTCTGTTGGTGTTTTTATTCCTCCAGATTCTAGGAGAGAATGGAGAGCTCCCCAGTGCAGGGAAAGAAAAAAAAAAAACAGAACAAGGAAAAAAACTTCCTTTTAATTTTTAGCCTACTTTATTGAAACTGATGGTGGCCAATAGCACCAATCAAGAAACTGAACTCTAGAATTTTTTTCTTACAGTTCATCAGCATGAAGTGATGCAACCCTTTACCACTCAGTACTTCAGGGTGACCTTCAGCACTCTGTTTAATTGCTAACACATTCTATTTCACAGGAAGCCTGCTTATCTAGTATAAAACACCCAAAACAATTCTTTGTTCATTTATTAAGTCACAAGGACATTTGCTTTTCTTGAGGGAAAAAAAGCCAGTACTTGCCAAGACATAGTCTAGTAATACAAAGCAGATGATCCTTTCATTTGCTTGAAATTACAAGTAACTTGTTTTCAATCATCAATTACATACAATTCCCCAACTCAGTTACATCATCTAGTTTGATAGTTATCAAATACGTCAATCCCAAGGCTGAAATGCTGACACACTCCAGTTTGAAATGGCAACATGATGTAAGCACTTCAAAAAAAAAAAGAGTTTGAAAATAGTACTGACAACGTTTCATAGGTGTTTGCTCCATTATTGAGCATCTACCAAACAGGGAGGAAGCTCCATTCCTTTTATTACAGGCAACTCCATTTTTAAAGATTTAGTCAGGAAAGAAATTAAGCCTTACCTCTGGTTTACTGAGGCTGGATGACACAAGAGAACCTGATCCCACATCCAGATCCCACTGTTTTCTCCCGCTGTTTTCTGGATCCAGTGCAGCAATTCGTCCATCCAAAGTGCTGATAATTACTAGAGATCTGCAAGTTGGAAACGTTCACAGTCAAAAGTACAGCAGGGTGGACTTCATCTATTAGCTGCCTCTTGTGCTCAGTAAAATCCAACTGCAACCCTTAAGTCTCTACATTCTGCAGAAAAGCAATTCAACTGGGCAGCTCTACCCAGACACACAATAGAGTAGAAGAGCTGAAGTCTCTGGCTGGGTGTCTTAAACAAATTTTCATGTTGTAAGACACTTTCAGAGCTGAGATTTGGGGGAAGGCAGTTGACCTTTTGCTCTTGCATGCAGATGTTACCACTACAATACTGAATGAGATCATCTTTCTGGAGATATTTATACAAACAGTATGGATCCCACTTCTTCCAGTCCCTCCCAAACTGATCTTTAATTCATCCTTCCAAAACTATTAACCCAGCCAATCAGGATGTAAAAAAATATTAAGTTGCAACTAACTTTTCAATGATTTTGGATGAAACATCGAACTTCTGGGATATTTCTTAAGTCTCTGAATAAAACAAGTTCCTCCAAAGGCACACACAGGGCACTACAACCAACCCTCAATGCCTGCAGATTACAAAGCAACCAAACTGGCTTTTGCAGCTTAGGCTTTAAGACATCCCCTGATGTCTAGGGATAAAGGGCCATGGCAGGCTGGCTGCCGATTTCTACAGTGCCTGAAGCTCCTCAATTTCGGTAAATCTTGTTTCTTACAAAGCTGTACAATTAGAATAAACATTTCTGGTTGTGCTAGAGCTCCAGCATTAAAACAAACAAACAAAATAAATAACACATCAGAGACAAAGCACTGACAAGGCATTTCTGAAAGGCCTTTTTTTTTTCCTTGAAGATTGTTTCTCTCTGACCTGAAAAAACTGGGATTGTGTTGTCAGTTTGGCTTGCAGCAGCTCAGCAATCTTCAAAGGCAGAGGGAGTAGAAGTTGATCACTTTACAGGCTGCTTGCACTGAGGGGGGCTGGATCTAGTGACCCAGAAGGACCTTTATAGTCAGTGGTTTCAATGAGAATAAGGAACTGTGCAAATAAACTGATGGGGAGATTAACCAGTTTCAGGTGAGGGTGAAAGGGCAGGGGGCTGGTAGTGCACACACAGACATGTATATTAATCTTTAAACAATAAGGGACAATAAATTATTGTGTAGAACTCTGGCAAAATATATTCACTTGTCCAAAATTAATGGTGTAGTAACAAGGAATTTAGGGAGGAAATGATGGGGGGTATTAGTTTGCTTTAAGGAGGGAAAAACTGAAATCATGATCTAAAAACATGTTCAGGAGAGTGGTTCATTACATCACCTCTAACAAACACCTCTAACATGGCTGTTTTACATGTTAAAGTAACCCACACAATTTATAGGATTTTATAAGGCTCATTGCACTACACTGCTAATAAACAAAACAAAAAATATCTTTAACCTGTTCCAAAAATGCCATAGCAGCTCCTACTTCTGAAGGTGGCCAAGCATCACATTCCTCCAAAATCTAAGTTTAAGGAACTGTTAGAAAAATACCAATTGTGCAAGTATGTGCACAGTAGAAGACATAAGTTTTTATAAGCTGATTACAAACACTTTTTTCAACTGTACAGAAATTAAGACTAGGTTAATAATAAACCAGATTGCAGGAGATTGACTATTTTCAAGTACTGTAAACAAGTGATCACACACGGCCTTGGACACATATTTAACACATTCTGTTTACTTTATGGTAAAACAATTTATCTGAAACTCTCCAGCACTGCATAAAAAATATTATTCCAAGTGGGTCTACTTAAATTTCATGTTGATCCTCCTAACAACTAGGTTATAAAAAGAGATAGAAATGCAGCTAGAATGAAGGGAATTTTGGCAGCCATACTGCAGAGAAGACAAATCCTAAAATCGCACTGTGAAATGTTTTCTTGTCATGTACTCCCATTGTTTTCCTTTATCTAATTCTTCCTGTTTTGACTTCTCCCTCAAGTAACAAATGTTTCATGCCTTTACATCTTACATTTCTGTATTATCTTTCCCCACCAGATGCAAACCTCAACTTTCCCTAGGAGTTACCTCACTATTTAAGCCTCTCCACTCAAGAAGGCGGTTTTGGAATCTGGACCTGCACCTGACCTCCAGCCACCCAAATCACGCTGTAACCACACTCCACTTTTCAGTTTAGCTGATTAGGAAAGAGGAGGGGAGTGTGGGGAACCTTTGTGCCAGCAGCACACACTTGGAGGAACTGGTTTAACCAACCACTTCTACATACTGTAAAAATCCTGGCTTTTCTTGGGTGCAGTGGCACTGAGGGTTTGTCCCCAGCTGTAGAATGGACTTTGTTTCACCTACTGAGCAAACACTCCCATGAGACATCAGCCCAGCTATATCTAAATTTGAGGTGTGGCTACCTTTGGAACTGGGACCAGGTGTAAGAAAACATCAGTTTGTCTCTGCTTTTTTAGTAAGTGATTCATTTTCGACTAAATAGCCACATTTCTGGTTCCAACTTCATCTTGCTCTTCAGCAATACCACATACCAGGAAAAAAGAGCTGTAACTCCTTACTCTTCTGATATAATCCTTCATTCCTTACTCTGTTTGTCTAGGAGTTAACATCTTAACAGCTGTTCTCCTCTCTGATGGACTCCAGTAAGTTAAAACCCTGTCACTTGAACTCTGCTTGGTGTAAGATCTGAGATTTGTGCCCAAGACTCTCTCTAATGTTACACTTTCTCACTGTCAGATTTTCCCTTGCCTTTCTCTGTGAGATTCCAGTGCTTGCAGCTTTGTGTACTGGGACCATGAAGTGGTGACAGGAGATCTCAGGTAGTCTAATCAAGCACTAAATTAACACATTATGATAAAAGCAATTTAGGCAAGTACTTCAATATTTCAGAGCTTAAAAACAAGCAGGCAGGTGACTTGTTTTTTGTCACCCCACAATGCCACTGTGGGTTTGCTGCACTGTTTTATGCCAATTCTTACATCAAATTCTTAGAAACACAAGCAGAATACAGCCCCAGTTCCAGAATAAAGGAAGTCCTTTCAGCCACCTGTTTGCCAGCCTTTGCTGGCTCAAGATGTCAGGGCTGCAATTCCTGTAATTCCATCACATTAAATTGAAAAAACAGTATTTTTAGTGTCTTTGGGCCAACTGATTGACAAACTGAAAGTAAAAGGAATTCCTGACTCAATTTCTATTTTGGTTAGGCCAGATAAACTCTTTCATTCTCTGAAAAACAACACCTTATGGCTGGCTTTAGCAACATCACTTCCTGACTGGGGTAAAGCTGAAAGATTGCTGTGACCAAAGAAGCAGCTTCCAGGAATATACAGGTTTTCTGAGAACCCTGCAAATCAGGTCCCCTTCTGAGAAGGGAAAACACAAAGTATTACCCAGCTTAAGGTCAAAAGTCACAACTATAACACCAAGGAAGTGAGGAAGACAGACAAACAGCATCGAGGCTGTGTCAATACTTTTTGACAGGTAATTGCAGACTATTCTAGGGAGTGAATCACATCAAAGGGATACAAAAGAAGGAGAAAAAAACCCAAAACAACCAATGACCAATACCATAAAATCATATTTCAACAATCTCCACAAACCTGGATGAGAACAAAAAAGACACAAAAAGAAATTACTCAAAATAAGGCAGTCACTTAAATCCCAGGATCCATCACCTGAAAAATAAACATCAGTAAAATGAAGATCTGCACTTCTCCTTCCCTTGAGCTGCTGGTCCAGAATATATTGTGAACCAAGGGATGGAGGAAACAAAAATCCCTTCTGGGCCCTTACAGATGGCCAACAGCAGGACTAAAGCAAGGGGCCAGTTCGTGGAGCATACAGAGATATCAGTAATTGGAGCAGCTGGCAGAAAACAAGCTAATTTTGTAAAGTTAGATTTTATTTGCACTTTGTCACTATGAAAGCATATCTGGACACACTTCCCTGGCCCCAACCATCTACAAACAGCCTCTAAGGCTGAATGAAAATGTTTTCTTACCAGTTCCTATCCTCTTTCACTCACAGACAGGAACTTGTTCATAGGGGCAGTGATAATACTGCCCCTTGAAACTATGCAAAATACCTACTGCAAGCTTCCACATACATTGACAAAAGGCCAATCCTGGACCTTAAAACCTTTGTTAGTGTCCCATGATGAACACAGCCTGCTTTCTGAGATGAAGAGGCCTTAGCACAGCACTCTTCTACCTTACAGAGGTGAAGGTATGATTTACATACAGACAAAAGGGAAGCTGTAAACAGGACAGAGGAGGAACACTACTTTAGTTCACCTACACCCTTTCACTATGTCAAATTCTGCATTTATACAAGTAAGCTGTTTTTGTTGGAAAAACAAAGCAATTGTCATCTTGGTACATTTACCATTGTTCCTGTTTCAGTTTAAAAAAATCATCAAACCTAAAACCCTCAACAGTCCACTGGGACACTGCAAATATAGCTGTCTGGTAAACTTGAACTCTAAGCAGCTATTCCAACAGCAAACCCTGCATGTTTGTACATAAAGAGCACAGCAAATCACTAACCCTCCTATTTTCTTCTAGAAAAACAACAACAAAAAAATCTTCAAACCATTTGCCTACAGCAAAGACAGTTGGGGTTTTGGTTTTAATCTTTTTTTTCCAGATTATATTGACCTCTGTATTGCCTGGGTACTGCTGAAGAACAATTAGCTGAGATGAGTGGAGATCTCAGAAACACAGATTAAAAAAATAAAGAAATGCAGGCAAACACTATGGCCAGGCAGCCGTTCTATTTTTGATGACAGCAAATCTGTTCCTACATACTAATCAATTACAGAGCAGCTACATTTAATCTCAGGCTTAATTTACTTCATTGAACATCTTTAGTGTATTCTACTTAGCTCTAGAAGGCAAACAGAAAATGTATTTTTAAAAATTTTCCAGGCTAAATAAACAAGGGTCCTATCAAAAACTGAATACAGCAGAATTGCAATAAACCAGGTGGCATTTTGATCACCTGATACACAAAACAATGACCCTGTTGCTAAGTGGAGAGACTGTCCTCCAAGAAAACAGGGTGCCAAGTTATCAGCCAGTTTCTTGTTTTAAGCGAATGCTTGGGCATATTAAGAACAAGCTTTGGGGTATTCATTTTCATGTTTTCAAACACAGCAGGCTTTTAGTCATGCCGTTTTTCCTTTAAACTCTAGCTGTAGCTTATCACCTCATCGTTCTCAGCCAATTCAGAAACAGACTGGAATCAGCTCAGTAGCAGTTCTGCACTTGAGTCATTCATCTAAGTCTTCTTTTTGCCGGAGCTTCTTGCCACACGCAGTTACTGGAGTATTTTATTTCCCCTTGTTATATTCTGAAACTTGTTCATCAATTTGCCTTGCATGTTTGGCTTCCTCTCAGACACACCCCAGTGTCTATGCTGAACAGACAATTAAGTACGCGGGGGGGAACTGCATTTTCTTTAAAACAAAACGATGACAGAAAGGGACAGCGCGCTCTGAACAACTGTGAGCTGCGGGAATTGGGAAGAGTTTAGAATGCAGACGCTTCAGGGTCTCATTGCCGCAGGCACAGAACCGCCACATGGGACCAAGCCAAGGAAGGGATGGAGACGCGGTATTACCAGGGTAAGCAGACGGGCCAGATGTCACACAGCGCGATATCCGGCAGCGTGTTTGTCTAAGAACTAAGACACCCTTTCTCCTTGCTAACAACCGCGTGAAGAACAAGCACCTCAGCGCTGGTGAGGTCCCGAAGTTCCTTTTCCTCATTGTCACTGCCTGCCCCTCGGTCCATCCCTGTGGCGCTACTCCAGCCCCATCACGGGACTCGCCTCTCCCACCTCTCTTTCGGCGCTGGGACACTCCCTGAGTGTCCCACAGTACAGCCGCACGCACTAGCCTGCGACAGCCTTATTTCACCGCTTTCCCAAGCACCATTCCATCTACGATAACCCTACAGCGCAACTCTCCCTGCTCCCCTCTCCACTCTTCCCACTCCAACTCTCCCGACCCATCCCAGCGCTATTCCCGTCCAAGCCCACTCCTGCAAGGTCTTTTCCTCACACACGACCCCGGGACGCTGCGGCCCTTTCCCCCTGCACTGCCCCCTCCCAAACTCCCCCAGCTGCTGATTCCCAGCCTAGAGACAGTCGTGACCCCCGCAGCACCCCCAGACACTGCACCCTTCTCCCTGAAGCACTGACCCCGCCCAGCACCCCTACGCCGGACCCCAGAACTCTCCCCGGCATCTCCACGCTGAGACCACTGACCCCCACCCCAGTCACAGACACCCTTCCAGAGTCCCAGACACTGACCCCATCCCAATCACCGGTTCTCCCCCTGACCAGATCCAGACACTGATTCCCGACATCCCTCAGCCTCCCCAGGCACTGACCCCACCTCGGCCGCCCCACACCGAACCCCCACCCATTCACTGACCCCCACCCAGCCACCGACCCCTCTCAGGAACCCCGGTCCCCGACAGCCATCCCAATCACCGACACTCTCTCCAAGCAGCCCTAGGCATGACCCTCACCCCAGACACCGACCCCGCACTCTCATCCAGGCACTGATCCCCACCCCAGTCACCGCCTTCCCCCGCTCACCTGCTGCCGGTCCGGGCCTCTCCGCTGCCCTCAGCCTCCTGCTCTCCGGGCGCCGCAGTGGCCACACCACCCTCATCGTCCTCCACTGTCACGTCCGCGGAACCAGCGGGCAGAGCGGCGGGAGCGGCGGCCGCCCCCAGCCCGAACGCGGCCTCCACAGCCGCGACATCGCTCGGCGGCGGCTCCGGGCCGCCCGCCGCCGCCCCCAGCAGCACCAGCAACGCGAAGGCGGCCAGAGCGCTGCGGCCCCGCGGCCCCCGCATGGAGGGGCCCGGCTCGCCCGCCGCTGCCACGCGTTAGGACATGAACGCCGCTGTCGCTGTCCTCGCTGTCGCCGCCACAGAATGGGCGCCCGCCGCGCGCGCAGCCCTGCCCGCCGCGCCACGCCCGCCCGCCACGTACCGGCACCCCGCGCGCACCCGCCCCTGCGAGGCGGACACGCACCCCATTGGTCCGCCGCCACGTCGCTCAGCCCGCCGCTTCCTGCTGATTGGCGCGCCCGGCGGCGGGGGGCGGGGAGGAGCTGGGTGTTTGTCAACAGAGCCCGCCGGGCCAATCGGAGCCACGCCGCTCTCTCCCCCTCCTCTCCCGCCGCGCCGACCAATCGTGGAGCGCATGATTCACCGGCCCGCTCGCCGATTGGATGTCGGCTGGCGCGCGGGCGGTGCGGCCCCGCCCCTTCCTCAGCCGGGCTGGAGACGTGGCTGTTCCTCCGTGCCGGCAGGGCGGGGCCAGCGGCGCGCACCACCCGGCGGGGGGGGGGGGGGGGG